>JAOWBL010001237.1:0-15731 GCA_028564865.1 Zenarchopterus dispar | reverse complement strand
ATTGAGATCTATGTCTTTTACTTCTGCTGCACAGTCTTCAGGTGGAAAGTATTTCAAGACCACTTGACTATTTGACACAAACTTGTGAAGCCAGAGGTTTGACTCAGCAAGTGAAGATTGTGTTCTGCATAACAAGTCAATGGCTTCTGCATCTGTTGATACGGAACAAAGTCCGTTGTCAACATAGAAGTGACGCTCTACAAATTTGACTGTGTCGGCTCCATACTCTTGCGCACCTTCTCTGATAGCTCTTCTAAGCCCATAGATAGCTACTGCAGGAGACGGGCTGTTGCCGAAATCAGTTGCAATAGCAACCTTTTCCTTCCTGAACCTTATCAAAACTCCAAGAAGCGAGTTGTTCAAGTCAGGACCTGTGACGAGAACATCATTAAGAGAAATGCCAAAATGTTGGGCACTCCAGTCAAACACCACTCTGATTTGGTCTGGTTTTTGTGGGTGAAACACACCAAATTTGGGAAGGTACCAACATTTTTCCTCCTTGCCCAGTGGTGGCGCTATCTCAGCATGGTCATTCTCAAATATTTTCTGCATGAAGGCCACATATTGCTTTTGCATCTCTGGTTTCTTAGTTAGGCTTCGTTGGAGTAGTGCAAAGCATTTAACTGCTTGTTCTCAGTTGTTGGGCAAGCGAGATCTTGGGTGCCTGAATGGGAGTGGAGCTACCCAACTGTTTGACTCATTTCTGTAAACTTTTTTTGTCCATCAGTTCCAAGAAGGTTTCATCTTCAGTTGAAGATGCCATCTTGTTATCATGTCCAGTCTGAACGAACACAGCTTTCTCTAGCATCTCCTCTTGTCCTTTGTTGGATTCTGGAATCCTGTCTGGAATTGGATGAATCCTTTCTTTGATATGTAGGAAGCTGGTCCAGGGTTGGAGGAATGAGCAGCTGCCATTGTCAAGCACAGTTGTTTTGAAAGTATTGACAGTTGGCTTGTGTGCCCTCCCCAAGCAGACATCTTCTACTAGCACCCAACCTTGGTCTATGCGTTGGGCAAAAGGAGCATAGTGAAGGCCGTTGACTTGTTTCCATACCTTATGCACTTCAATTATGTCTCTGCCAAGTAACAGGAGGAACTCGGCAGTCGAGCCAACCTCTGGTATGCGCTCTGCCACCTTTACAAGATGTGGGTAATGTAGAGCTGCATTCAGCGTTGGAATTTTGGACTGATTGTCAAGTATATTGTTAAACTCAATGAGTGGTGGGAGAGGAGTTGTGATTTTGCCATTGAGTGACTCAACCACAAAATGTTCAGCCTTGTGGCCAGATGTTTTCATAGTACCAGAACATGTTCTCAGATAATAAGAGCATAATAAGAGCAACACAAAAACTAACACTGCTTTCAAATCACTCCACATTCAAAAATTTGTTTAATGTGAAGATGCAAAGCAAAGCAATAGACCATTATTCAGCAAGTACAATTGGTTGACATCAGTTTATCTTGTACTCCATGAATTCCCTAAAGGTTATAAATATGGGTTTTAAAATTCCCAATAACAATTACACAGTCAAAATCAACACAGATGACAGGCAGCAGTCCAGCAAAATCATCAAAGAAGGTTGCATGATACTTAGGTGATCTGTAGACATTGAGAAATAACACTCAGGATGAGGATTTCCACTGAAGAGCCACATATTCAAAGGGAGCAAAGTTGATATAAGACATTTGTTTACATTGAAAGGAGTCATTAAACATAACAGCAACTTGCTGATACTTTATCTGGTTGTTTTGACAGATAATTTGGGTTTTTTTTTGACAGTTTTGTTTTTGACAAGGAGGGGATGTTGGACACAGGACTAGCCTCTCTCATCAGCTGTTTGAGATGACTGGGTGATGTAGGACTCTCTTTAGCAATGATTTTCCAGGCGAATCCTGCAACCCATCTTGTGTTGGGAAAGGACGAGGGTGGTAGGTGTTTGGATGCAGGAATGGTACTGGGCATGGAGTCCTTTTGGTGGTAGCAGTGACCAGCTCTTTCATGTGGTCAGCAGGGGGAGAGATGGGGAGAATGACTTGGATGAGGGTGGGTCTTCATTCCTGTCTTTTGATGAAAGGGGCATCAGAGATAACTGCAGGAAGACGTCCTCTCCAGTCGCTACACTCAGCCCCATTTTGGGTTGTGATTTGGCTCTACAGACAAAATGCAGAATCCTGAATGAGCTAAAGAAGAATCCACAAATAACAGCTACAGCAGGAGGGTCCACTACCACTTGTTTTGGGGCCGATATCCTGCATTTTTTAGATTTTTCCCTGTTTTATCATGCCTGATTCAAATGAATACGCCACATTACCTCGCCATCAAGGCCTGAACAAGTCTATTAAGGACACATTCATACAAGTGGGTTGAAGAAGGGAAACATCTAAAACATCCAGAAGAGCAGCCCTGGACAACTGGAATTGGACACCTCTGAGCTAAAGGCTTGAAGACAAATGTCTGTTCATGGGTGCAGTATATGTGTGTCAGTCAACATACAGAATTTGTCGATACTCTACTGTTGATGTGTGAAAAATCCAAAAAGAGTTGCTTTTAATTTCAGGGTGGTTGTCAGCCGGATAAATCTTGGTAGAAGATGTGTGATGCAACAACACAATGAACCTATGAAATGAAATAAACTACAGAAGGGCTTTAAAAAAAGAAAATCCACCTTTTGGTCTAGCCCACTCAAAGCCAGAACTTAAACTTACAGTGAAACTGTGCATTGATCTGAACAGTGCTGTTCACACCAGACATCCACAGATATGCTTAAGCTAAGACAATTCTCTAATGAAGAATAGTCAAAAATACCTCGTGAATGTTGTAAAGATCTGAACACTTGCCTGAAGTCACTGCTGTCAAAGGAGGTTTGACCACCTGTTAACTCCAAGTTTTTACTTACTTTTTAACTTAAGCACTGTGGCGTATTCAATACAAAACAACATGAGAAACATATAATTCTATGTTATCAGCCAAAAGGTGCACTAAGAGGATTCTGTGAAAGCACTGGAGGTCACAAACCCTTATATTTCAGAACACCTCTGATTTCTAGGTATTTGCTGAGAATGACTATTTAGTAATGTTGAAGGAAGGGCAATGAAGGAGTGATTGTAGGAAGACAAACCTATGAATTTCTCTGCTGTGCAATGACTAAAAACTTACTTAAAGTCAAGACTTTTGATGAATGTAGAGGAGGTCAAAAAGCTCCACTAGGCTCACCTGGTGGGTACCCTCCTTCATTTGTATTTCAAAGATTAGTCCACAACAGTGGGCTCATCAGCAACATCTGGTCTCCCATCTGTGCCTCCTTCTACCCTCACTCCCTCCACATACTCTGTTACTCCTTCTTTGGGGCCCAGGTGTGGCTTTATATGCTGGTTGATTGAGTCCATCCTCCCAGGAGACTGTCAACTCAAAGATGTAGGCTTGTCGGTGCAGGTAGACCAGGGGCCTCATGTTCATATGTTGCATGGACTTTATCTTAAACTTTTGTGCTAAAATCTTGCCAATGCAAAAATAAAATAAAATAAAAATCAGATGTTTAAAACTGCACATAAGCCAGAATCCACATACGTTTTCTCTGAACATCACAATCACATGAAATTGAATGCACATGCAGGAGCAAAACACTCCCATAAGTACACTGATTTGAATATGATAATGAATATAAATAGTCATGGCAAACCATTCATCCATCACTGAGTGCCATTCTAATCTTGTCTGTCTTTCTTCACTGTATTTATTGGTTTTGTAGGAACACTTTGAATAAAATAGTGCCAAGTACAAAGAGAAAAAAGGGAGACAAAGAAGAACCTACTACCCACCCACTTTAGGAACTTTATCCAAACCACTAGCCTCTTCAAAATTAACAAATAAGAGCAAATTATGTCTTCTTTGGGTGTTGAAAGAATACTACATAAACCGATCGGGATTTTCAATTAAAAATGAATGGATTAGCTGCTCACTCATCTTCACAGACATTGAAAGTTTAAAAAACTATGATCCAAAACTCCATCTGTTGCTGTTGCTACATATAGATATGATCTAGAGATAATAGATATCCTGAAGATTTAAGAACTATCTTGTGAAGCCCCTGGAGTTAAATATTTTTCTGCATTAATTTCTCTTTGAATGTGATGTGATCATCATCTAAGTCACAATAACTTACAAACACAATATGCTTAAGCTGGTAACACACAAAGTAATTTAATGTCTCTTTACTGAACACACCCCTTAAATATGCAATGTGTTTGGGGAAAATAAACTAAGCAAAGGCACAGAGTAATTACTTCACCAATAGTTAATTGGAGTAAGGATTTTGCACAACTGGAGCCCAATTGAAATAAGTTTGAGGGTGTAGACCTACTTTTGACACAAAAAAAAACAAAAAACAAAAAAAAAACAAACAAACTATGAAACATTTCAGGCTTGCTGTTCATAAGAAGCATTTGCTGACAAGTAAAAATGCACCACAAATGGAGACAGTTCCCTAGTGTGGCTACTGATATTAGAAATGGGTGCCCATCCTAGATGACTCTAAATTTACAATGCAGAATCCTAATTTAGCTAAAGATGCAATTAAAAAAAAGACTCATGAGTCTATGATATGTGAGGGACTGAAGAGGCAGCATTTTCATTAGAAAACATAGCAGAGGAACCTGCTGTTCTTCAAAATGAATACACTCTGTGACACCACAAGGAAAATTTTCTTGGACTTATAAACTAAACCTTGACTTGTTCAGGAACAATACTTAGGGCTATGTGTGGTGCAAAAGGGGCACAGATTACAAACACAAAAAATAGCATCCTGTTAGTGAAGTATGATGGAGGCAGCTGCATCATTTGGGCTTGCTTTGCTTGTTCAATATCCTGACCATTTGCCATCACTGGGCTTGAAAACAGTTTCTGAAGTTTGCAAAAATATCCTACAGTAAGAAAGCATCCATAAACTGGTGTCTTCTCTAAAGGTCTGATAACGGGGAGTGTAGAGGAGATAGCCCTAGCTTTAGGGACTATAAATTCAGGAACATGTTTTGCCACTGTGACTATCCTGGAGTGGCTGCCAGAGCACCACTTCAAGGCCAGGAGGATATCAAAGGGCAATGACACATTAGACTCACTTCAAACTAATCCCACATTTCCAGATGTAACATATGCCATGAGCAGGAGAACTAGACATGAGGAATGAGTGTAGTCTCTGCAAATAAAATAATAGAAAGGAACAAATACCAAATATAATCATAGACCTATATACATATAATAATATCACAGACAGAGTCTCTTTGCACAAACTTAACAGGATTTGCACATGTATATAAATATGGCTCTACTATGCTTATTTGAGTAATATAAGCAAATGGATAACATCTCCCAAAGCACAGAATATATATGTGCCTGCACAAATACATCAAAGAGAGTATTAATTTAGCTTAGCCTAGTGTGAAGGCTGCAGGCTGAGAAGCTATCGATAAACTTAACTGCTAACTTAAAAGCATGCACAAACACCACCACACATTATGCAGGTTAAGGCACTCATAAAGTAGTAAAGTTACAGAACTTCCTTTAGTTATAAACGCACAGCCTTGTGGGCTCAAAAACACAATGTCAGCAAGTCGTAGGTACCAGGAATAATTAGCTGCATCTCACCATATGTCTATCCAGTCTCTGTGACTGTACTTATGACTGTATAAAACAATGGACAAAGCATGTGGTCATGTGACCCATTGGGTTCTGAAGACTGCTTTTGAAGCCCATTTTTCTTCTTATGGGATGCAGCCATGTTGCCATGGAAGCCTATGAAAACGCACCCACCATGTGTCAAAATTTGCTTATCTCCCTGCTCCTTCAGCTGAACCCCACTGAAATACAGAGCTGCTGTTGGATGTTTACGGCAGAATCTACCGGCAAAATAAAAAATGACCTTTATGTTTAATCGAGGCTGGGTAATACAAACAACCAGGCTGTAAATTTGTTTATTTCTGTTCTGAAGTGGCACATTTTAACATGGGAGTCAGTGGAGATTAACTTGCTTTTGCACCCAGCCTCTAGTGGTCAGTCGAGGAATTATATTGAATCTTAGCTGGCAATGAGCCTCAATGCAGAAGTGAGATGGTTGACGCTTGTTCATCATTTGTCTTATCTTCTTCAGAAATTCTTGATGCAGTGCCACCACAGACTTGGAGGGAATACTTTATTGAAAAGGTTCAGTTCGTTTCACTAAGCGCAGTAGAAAGCAAGCTCTGACAGGTTGAATGTTGCAACACCAATCTTATAGAAACTGCCAGACTGTTAGGTGCAGTATTTTGATTCAGTCTAGATTTAAGATTTTCCACAGAATAAAAACACTCATTCAAGAGTTTTTAAATGATGTGCTTTGACTGCTGATTCAGGAATCTCTAGTGTTTTAGTGCTTATAGATTTTACTGCTTCTTTTTTGACAGACTTTCTTTTTTGACATTTAGTACTTTTAGCTCACCTTGAACTGTGTGTGGGCATTAAGGGAACAGCCCCTGGTTGGTTAAAGTCATATTTAATTAAAGGAGCTCATCTACAATTCAGTGAATGTTCTTCTTCTATATCCCCTCTTATTTGTGGGAAACCTCAGGAATTCATTTTGGGTTCATTACTCACGCAAATGTAAAAATGTTTGGTGTTATTTTTAGATAGCACATTTAATTTAACATCTTTTCTTGTTAAAAACAGCTTTTTCTAGTTACTGCTTTTGGTCAAAATGAAGCCATACATATAATGATTTTGAAATAGTTATACACACTTTGTTATCACATGACTTGATTATTGTAATGCCTTGTATGTTGGCCTAGAGCCATCATCTCTTGTCTCTTTCTGCTGCTTATCTCTTAACTGGTACAACAATACACAAGTGATAACAATACATGAAGATTTTACTCTAGTTCTGGGATCACTCCTCTGGCTTCCAGTCACTTTTAGAATAGATATTATTGCTTGTTTAGTTTTTAAATTTAAATGGGTAGGCACCATCATATTTGTATAAACTTCTTCATCTTCATCTCCAACCCAGTCATGGTGCTTAGGTAATCTAATCAAATGGTCCTTGTAGCTCTCAGATCCAGACTCAGAAATATAGGGGATCAAGTCTTTTCCACAGCTGGAACAGCTATATCTGTTGCTACAGCCCATTTCAGAAAGTCAATTTCTACCCAGTGGCCATCAAAAGTGAAAAAATGAGAGACAGTCATTTGAACATGAAAAACAGTAGTGTGGAAAAATCTTGTAGTGTTGTTTGAAAATGCACTAACTCGTCCTGATTCATTCTCTTTTCATGATGTATAACCACAAGAGTCAAGATACATCAGGGTGACAGATCAAGGAGGTGTTAGCAGGAGTGAGACAATAATATTTCACCCACTTTCACAAATGTCACAAATGAGTAATTCAGGGACATAATATTTAATGTCGCATTTTGTATTTACAGCAGATAGAGCACAATTTGTGAAAACTTGCCCTAAGTAAAGAGCTGCCATAAGCTGGAGTGATTTGTGTACACTTCCCACTCTAAACACTGGTTCCAAGTGGAATGTAACCAAAGACCACGTTTTTGATATTTTGAGGTGACTTCATAAAACCAACAAGCTTATAGTTCAGTGTAATGATTGGAATTGTCAACCCTGCTGTTTTATTTCTAGAACTTAATAGAAACAAAACAGCAACAGCGCAGTGACAGTGTCAGAGATAAAAGATTTTGAGGCGATGAAGAAGAGAAGGAAAATAAAATGTTTTATGTGGAGTTGGAGGAAGATTTGTTGTCACTATTTGCAATTGCTGAGGTAATGGAAAAAACTTGCGTACTAGCTAAAATAAGAGGGATAAAGGAGGAAGAGGAGGAAAAATTGCTGTTGCTAGTCACGATTTGCAAGACTCCTACTGTGACCACAATTCTCCAGTGAGATGATGCATGATTCTACATGCTGGCCACCTGCTGTGAGAAAGCAGGAAGCTTTTTCTTTTCAGTTTTGTGCTTTTATTCTGTTTTTCATCTTTTTCTCTTTCACCAATTAAACTGGTTTACTCACCAACTTGGATCATCTGGAAGATTTTACTGAGATCTACAAGAAATTTTGACCACAGGTTGATTTAGCAAATCCAAAAAATCTCTACACACCAGACTCTCTTGCTTCCTCTAACACTTCCTCAACCTATCCACCAATGACAGCTTTAATATCTCAATATTGTTCAGAGATTAATGACACACTTATGTTAATAGATCAGAAACTCAGCTCAGTTGATGATCATACTTGCTAACTCAGAAGGGCTGAAAAGGTAACAAGTGCTGGAAAAAGCATTTCATAGACGCCTTTTTCCCAGTAATATATTTTTTTTTCCTGGTTGTAAAATTTTCAAAATTACTTCAACACCACTAACTAACAGGTCTCCTGCTTTAATACAGACCCAAAGATTGAATATTAAATTACTGAAAAAATGGCAGAAGTGAGACAAAACTGAAAAATAAAATGTTATTTTTCACGAAATTTCCGGTTTTACAAAATGTTTTTAATGTTTGACTAGTGAAACATCAGTGAAATGAGTCTATTTCACATTTTTGCAAATAGAATAAAGGTTTTGAAAACTGCATTTTAGATATTCTCTAGTATATTAAAGTTAACCTGCTCACATTTGAGAAATCTAAATATTGTGGTTTCTAACCTGGACCCGGTCAACCTCATTGCTCTAAAGTGCAGAAAAAAATCAGTTTGAGTCAGAAATGATCTACAGTGTCATGTTAACCTGCTGGTTGAGATCTCGCCTACTTCATTTCAAAGTGGAAAAGTTAGACTCACCAAAAGACATTCAAAGCAATGATGTTACTCAGTTAAGCACATCGTTTCTATCATGTTACATACCTTGTCATTATCTTCCTGTTGTCACTGTAAACTGGCTGAAACTGTAACGTCAGGGACATTATCAGGGATGTTGTCACAGGCATGAATTAAAATCAGATAACATCACTTAATGTAAAGGAAGACATATGTCGTTGGAATCTTACTCCAAAACTAGTGCTGGCAACTGTTGGAGTAATATTATTGTAATGGAAATTTTATTATAAAGGCATGACAAACAGTGGCTATGTATCTCACCAACTAATTATCAATGCTGCAGCATGAGAGTCAACAGACAGGACGCAGGCTGACTGCTGAATATAAGGAGACAACAAAAAAAACCAGCACTTTATAAGAAAGTGCAGGGTGTGTGTTTGTGCGTGTGTAGCTCACACTCTTCCCAAAACAATCCCAAGGTCTCAGACACATAATGAACTGAGAGCAGGTGTCCAGGTCAAACTGCGCTCAGACATTCATTCAACAGGTTCAGCACAGAAACAAAGCATTTTTGTTGCGCTGTTATACAATGCACACACATACAGAAGTTTAAGCACACATATATAATTTTCCATTACATTTCCACCCTTTTTATTACATGATAATCAATCACACATAAATTATATATCAAAAAACAAACTTTAACACAGTGATGATAGGTGGTCTTTCTTCTGCAAAGGAAGATTTGAAAAGGACCCGTCATTATTCAGTGTTAATTGTGCTTCAATGAACTTGTATGGTTAACTTGGCATACTGGACATCTCTTATGGTAAGAATCAGAGGATTTGTAATACCTGAACTAGTGGTCTGGGCCCTGAAAAAAGAAATGTTTCGTTGGATCTGCCCCAGAGGGGAGTTAGATGCATATGGAAAGGTGTAACCGCTAGGATCTGTATTTCACGACTGAGACCAACTTCCACACCATCCATTCTGCGTCAGCTCATCGGGATGTCCTCTGAGTGCACACATATAAACATCATACCACCTCCAACTGGCCTCTACACTCCCACAATCACCTTGCACAGATCAAATTGATCAATGGTTGTCTGTCCCTTTATGGCTTGGATGGTCAGCTTGGTGCCATAAGGGTCATTGTTTGAGCCTGTGACTTGTCATCTTGTCCTGAGAGAGAGGTTGTTCGTCTTGCTGTCGAAGTGCATAGGATCTCCCCAGAGTGTCCACCAGAGGGCAAGGGAGAGGACTGCAAAGGAGATCACAGCCACAAGCGCCCACAAAGATCTCTCGTATTACACATCGTTGCCAAGTAGAGGGTAGACTACCTCTACTGGAGCTGACATCAGGGATTATTCTACCCTTTGGCTGTGAGGTCATCTTATTTGTCTTGCTCTTGTGGATTTTGTAGGGTGTGGTTTGGATCACCTGAGAAAAGCTTACAGGGGCTGGCATGGGTCCATGTTGCCCTCTCAGTAACTTTAACAGCAGTGTGGGCCACCAAAAGGATCTGGAATAGGCCTTGCCAACGTTTGGACTTCCAGTGTTTCCTTCTCAGGTCCTTCACCAGAACCCAGTCACCAGGCTGAAATGGGTGTAGCGGGCCTTCTGCTAGTCGAGGCAAAGCACCCTTTACTGCAGCCCGAGCCTGGGAGAGAGCTTTGGAGAATTTGACAATACACAATCATTGCACTGTCACACATTTCGGTAGATATACCTGTGCATTTGGGTGGCTCAGCATCCATGCATGGCAGACATCCAAACAATATTTTATATGGGCTGAGTTTATTCTTAGTTCGTTTTCACATGCGCATGTACATCAGAACAATAGGTAGCTCCTTGGTCCACGGGAGACCCATTTCCTCACAACATTTAGCTAATTTGTTCTTTAATGAGCCATTTGCTCTTTTCACTGCTCCTCCTGACTGAGGATGATATGAGCAGGGTGTCTGGAACTGGAAACCCAGTTGGGCGCTCACCTCAGTGAGAGCTTTGTTTACAAAATGGGTTCCATTGTCACTGGGTTCCATTTGATCATCAGATGATCAAATGGCTGTGAATGCTGGGGATGCACAGCTGAAGTCACATTGACTGCTTCCAACATTATTGGAGGGCACACAAAGCATGTTTTGCAGTGATTTTCTGCAATGGCGGTGAAGCCTTTGGTAAACCACAGTGATGTTACTAATTGTAGCATCCCCCATTTGGACACATGGTCCAACCCATGTGACCACTTAGCAAACCAGAAGAAAAAAATATGTTTATGAAGGCAAGGCTTTCCCTCTGGAGACAGCCAAACACCATCAGTGAAGGAACATCCACAAGACTTCCATTCAGTCTTCTCATCAGAAGTGGCAAAAGATTGAACAGCAGGCAGAGAACACCACTCAGGCTCAGCAACAGGGGAAACCGAGAGCAGAGTATGTGCAGGAGGCTGGTTAGCCACAGCCTTGGCAGGTGCACCAGCTTCTGCATTCCCCTGAGACACATAGCCATCACCTCTAGTGTGTGCTGTACACTTAACACCAGCAATCTGGGAGGGCAAGAGAATAGCATCCAATAAAGCAGCCCGATGGGTCTGCCATCAGATTTAAAAGATTTTCTGTTTTTCCACAGTGCTTCAAAGTGATGGACCTCACCAAAAGCATACCTAGAGTCTGTGTAGATAGTCACAGTCTTACCCATGGCCAGTTTACAGGCCTCCATAAGTGCAACAAGTTCAGCAGTTTGGGCTGAGAAGTGAGAAGGTAAGGAACCTGGAGACATGACAGAGTGATCAGAGCACACAGCAAATCCTACTTGGTTCTTCCCAGAGGGATCACAAGAGCATGAACCATCCACAAAGAAAACACAATCAGAATTCAGAATTGGCACATTGGTTAAGTCTGGACGAGGAGAACAGACCTCTAACAGGACATGGTCACATAAAGTACGTAAACAATGTGGACATGACTGTTTTGGCTCACCATCTTCATCAGCAGGCAGCAAAGTTGTTGGACTGAGGGTGGTACATCTTTTCAGAGTAAAATTAGGCCTGTCTAGCAGAACAGTGGAATATCTCAGCCAACGTGCAGCTGAGAGATGAGAAGTCCTTTGCTCAAGCAGAATGATAGAGACAGCATGAGGGACCATCACTGTCAGTTCAGAGTAGCCCACAATGTCCCTAGAGGCCAGCACTGCCTTTTCTGCTGCCGCTACAGCTCTGAGACAACCAGCGAACCCTGCAGCAACAGGGTCAAACTTTATGGAATAGTATGCCACTGGGCGAAGCCTGTTACTATGAGATTGCAACAGAACAGAGGACATAAATCCATATTTTTCATCATCCATCTGAACAAAAGGTTTCGAAGGATCAGGCAGAACTAACACAAGTTCAGTTTGGAGAGATGATTTAAGTGAGGCAAAGGCAGTCTCTGCTTCTGCCGTCCACTCAGTGTGATCATATGCAGCCAAAGAGGGGTTGTGAGTCAACAAAGAGACCAGAGCTTCAACTATAGAATAATGTGGACTGAAATTTCTACAGTATGAGGTCATAACTAAAAATGACATAAGCTGTTTTTTAGTGATGGGTTTTTTGGAATTTTCTGGACAGCTTCCACCCCTTTTTGGAGACAGACATCTCAAGCAATGGGAGACGACATGACCCAAAAAGGACACCTGTGTCACGGGTAATAGACAGGACAAAAACATCTTTAGTCTTTGACAAATTATTGCAATTGCTGCTACCGCTGTTAAGAAAATGGCAACAGATGATGAAGCCAGCAGATGACGGTTCAAAAAATTATTCACGGACACACTCGTCATGTAATGCAGTAATGCATAATGATTAAGTAGTGTTATCGCAATAATGAGACCAAAACAGTTGGAAACTAGATTTTGATTACTTTAGATTGACTGACTACATCACATTCAGCTCTGTCAGAGATGTGAAAATGTGCAAAAAGTGTTTCCATTACACTTTTGTATTAAAATGCACTGTTAAATTAACTGAAAAACCACTTTGTGAATATGTAAAAAGGTTTTTGCAATATTTGCCAGTTTATTTTCGAACTAGAGGTATTTACATTACAGGTTTTCTTTTGTGATATTTAGGTTTAACATAAATCAAGGGGTAATAGAAATGCAACTAAATACAAGTGAGGGACTTTGGGGTAAATGACCAGTACCAACAGGAGATTTTCCACAGACATTAAACAGCTTTTCCCCATCCACAAACAGATGATAAAGGAAGCTAAAAGAGGTGGTAAATCAACTGTTGGACAACTGTTCAAAAATTAGAACATTACTGCTTGGGTTTTCTAACTTTCTTTCAATATTAATTTATGGGCACATGAATCTCAGCATCAAAATAACGCACCTCTAACACCTCTGCAGTATATATTACTGCACATTTGTCTCACAAACACCTAGTGGTTATCACGTGTCTGGACTACTATGCTTTTTTTTTTTTAAACTTTGCTTATGTTTTGTTCTGACATTTGTTTTTCTTTCATTGTTGTTTGTTTTTATAGGCACACACACATCTTAACCTGTCTATAACATTCAAATAAATATGTCATCTCATAATAGTTGTAACATTAAACATTAATTAGAACTGGTTCAGAGACCAAAAGGACTGAAGTTCTTAGCCATCTTGACTACAGATATTTGTTCACCATGGGAAACGCATGGGAAAGTTTTACCTATAGCTAAAACTTGTGTTGTCAAAATTTAGTGTTAAAATGTATTCATTTATTCTCAGCATATCAAAACTCAAAACAGAGAGCTCAAAGTATCTTGATAAACAAAACAATCTCCTAATTCTTAATAAAATGTTCATTGACCCTGAATAACACTTTGTCTTAAAGGTGTATATTAAACAACAGTCCAACAACAACTGGTAAAATTAATGGTCCCTACACAGATCATCCATTGTTCTTTCACAATTTTTTCAGTGAGTTTTACCAATTGCCAACTGTTCATTAACAGTAGGAGGTGATTTTAATACAGTACTCAACCCATCAATGGACAGATCCAAAAATACAAGTAATAAAAATAATTGGCAATCCAGAGACACAAACAACTCATGAGTAATTTTGGTTTTACCAATTCGTAGCAGTTACAACATTCAACAGTCAGAGAGCATACATTTTCCCACCAGTCCATTGAACCCATTTAGGCATAGATCTTTTTCTGGACTAGTAAATTAAAAAATGAATTTTGTCATAACTAGTGACCATGCTTTAATTTATCTGCTCTTAGTGATTTTGAGTTTAAGAATTACAGTATTTTGAAAAAGAGTGGGCATCCTTCCTAGAAATGAATGATTCTCCAAAAGCATCCGCTACATTGTTATGGGACCGGTAGGGCAGTACTATGAGGTCAAATCATATCATATTCTATGTTTATAAAAAGCAGAAAGATAAAGAAGAGAAACTTAAACTAGAACAAAAGATTAAAAACTTCAAAAGATTGAATGCAAATAACCCAACAAAAGAAACTCAGAAGAAATTAAGAAAACATCCGGTTAAATGAAATGAAATAAAAAATTTAAAAAAATTCTAATCCATCCATCTATCCATCTAAAAATTTTCCCATGACAATTTGCCCATGACGTTAAATGAGGCAAATAATTGGCATATCAAATCAAATGAAGCAAAGAAAATGTGATTCTCCGTATTTCATGATTCAGCAGGGAAGCCTGCCAGTATCTATTCGCTACAAGAAATTGATAAAATGTCCAGAAAACTCTGTTAAATTATACTCATCTGACAACGACCTAGGACAGGAAGCCATTGACTCATTTTTGCAAAATGTCAAACTTCAAATTATCAAAGTAAAACTTGATAAACTAGATGACAGATAATAGAAAAGAACTTTCTGCTGTTCTTAATTGCATGCCAAATAAATGTCCAAGACCTGATGGCTTCCCTGTGGAATAAACATTTTTGGAATATCTTAGCTCCACTATTCATCACAGCAAAAACTGAAATAAAATAAAACTAAAGATTTCTATGACATATCAACACTGCAGTTATTTCTTGTGTTCCAAACCCAACAAAGACGCACAACTTCTATCAAACTATTGTCCAATTGCTCTTATTAATGTAGACTTAAAAATCAAAGTTCAAACTCACAGCATTGAAAAAGTCATGCCTTACTTCAGCCATGGAGACCAAACTGACTTATTAAAAGGAAGACAACGCTCCTGTAATACACAGAGGCTATTTGATATAATACATTAATTATCTTTACAACAGGCAGATACTATCATAATCCCTTTAGCGGCAGAAAAAGTTTTTAACCAAGTTGATTGGATTTTTCTCCTTACTGCATTGCAAAAATTCAACTTTGAGGAGCCATTCATTAATTTCATCAAGACCCTATACAATGCACCTTCAGCGACGGCTACCACAAAGGAGATTACATCACAAAGCTTTATATTCCACAGGGGAACCAGGTAAGGGTGCCCACTCTCCCCTCCTCTTTTTGTTATATTTATTGAACCCTTACCGGTAGCTACCCATCAGAACCTTTACATCACAGGAATCCATACCTCTTAAGAAACACCATAAGATCAGCCTATATGCTGATGACCTTTTAATCTTTACAAAACCCCTAATCATCCCGACAAGAAGTAGTGAAACTTATTTATTTATACTCCGAAATTGGTAATTATTCAATAAATTGAAATAAGTCATGAGGAAGCCCATGTGTCTGCTATCCATCTACAGTGGTACCTCTACTTATGAAAGGATCTACATACGAAATTTTCAGGTTACGAAACACTTCTTTGGAAAAATATTGCCTCTTGTTAGGAAAGAAATTTCAGGATACGAAAGGCGAAAATTTCAAAATACGCGCTGCTACTCACACCTCCCAGAGTCCACCGAACGTAAACATACTTGTAGCATCCTGTATCTTGGTTTGAAAGTGGCGCGTCCGAGCTGCTC
>JAOWBL010001235.1:0-15733 GCA_028564865.1 Zenarchopterus dispar | reverse complement strand
TGAACAACTCTGTTAATGTCACAGTCATTTATGTCATGGTGTGAAGAAGCAGGGAAACATCTAAAACATGCAGGACACCAGCCCCCGAGGCCTGGAGTTCAACACCGCTGATCTAAAACATGCAGAACAGAGGACCAGAATAGAGAAACACTGTACTAATCCAAGTTTCTACAGCTGAAAAGGGTGCTACCATCACTGAAATAAGGACTAATGAAGCTCTGCTGGGACCAGTGGTCATTTGATTAGTCACTCATTTATCAACGAATGGCATGCACTGTGTGTGGTCAGCTACCTTGGCAACTGAGCCACCACAGCAGAGCTCCACTGGTCCTTATTTCAGCTTTGGCAACACTTGTTACAGATACCATTTTGGTAGCAACATCTTAGACAAGGATGTTTGGACAGATTTGATAATTATAAATGTAGGGTAACATTAATTAGTGTCACAGGTTAGTCCTCAGTTAAATAGCCTGTATCTACAATGGTATGGGGGAGCATTGGTGTCTACTTAGGACATCTGGAAAGAAAAAGTAATTGCTGAAGCATATACTTCAGAGCAACATCTGCTCCAATCCAAAACTGCCTCTTAGCAGTGCCCATCTGATGCAATGATTTTATTCTTGTAAACAACCAAAAAGATGCTGGGTGATGAACAGTTGATGAGAACTGGGACTCCACTCCCAGTCTCGAGTCATTTTCATCTGCACCCCATTATGGTAATTATATCTGTGGCTCTTCCCACTCTAATAATTCAGCACAGGTGCAGGAATGCTCATGGTGCTGTAAATTCAGACTGAGACATCTGAAAGTTTATCAACAAGATGCAACATCAGGATGCAGAAGAAAGGTGATAATATGGACATAAATGGACTAAAACACAAATGATAACACCAGTCTAAGAGTCAAACACGACTAAACTCACCCATAAAGCTTGGTTGTCATGACTGGTAAATCTGAAACTGCTAAACTGATCCTTCTTTAATTTTATTGGACTTTGGATCCAGCATGATTTAATTTATTACACCGTTACAGTTTTGAGTCTTGTTATTTCCCAGATGGCAGCCACATTTGGGCCTAATCTGGGCCACTTTTGGCCCTCAAGGCCCAGGTAAGTCTATGCAAGGCAGACAAGTCACAGACTTATTGAACTGGAGTCCAGTTAGGGTTTTACCCTAACTCACAAGGACTAGAATTGAGAAACACTGGTCTAGTCATTAGACCAGTGTTTCTCAATTCCAGTCCTCATGGCCCTCTGTCCTGCAGGTTTTAGATGTTGCCCTGCTTCTCTCTACCTGACTCTCATTGATGGTCATTAACAGGTTGTCATCTAGGTCGAAAGAAGTCTGTCAATGACACAGCCACTTGTGTCATGGTGTGAAGAAGCAGGGCAACATCTAAAACATCCAGGACAGAGGGCCACGAGGACCGGAATTGAGAGACACTAGACTAAACAAAGGTATGTGTGGAGTACTTGTTTTTCTGATTCCAGGTACCCAGAAGAATTGACATTGGAGTTTACCTCGAACCATGGAGATACCAAGCATCCAATGCAAAATTATAACTTTAAATCTAGTGTTGGGTAACTAAAACCGAATTGTAAGTTATTCCTCTCCAAATCAAACTAATTAAAAGTTAATAAATATAACCTTTCCTTGTAATGCATGATCAGTATTGATCCTTGATCTTCATCTGTAACCATGATGACAATAAGATGAAGCTTCTGTAAACCAGTGTTCCTCAATTCCAGTTCTTGTAGGCCGCTGCCCTGGGTGTTTTAGATGTTGCCCTGCTTCTTCACACCATGATACAAGTGGCTGTGTCATTACCAGAGTTATTCAGACCTTCATGACAACCTGTTAATGATCAATAATTAGAATCAGGTTTGGTGAGCCAGGGAAACATCTAAAACCTGTAGGACAACGGCCCTCGAGGACCAACTTTGGACACCCCTGATCTAAAACATGCAGGACAGTAGCTCTTGAGGACCAGCATTAAACACCTTTGATCTGAAATCTGCATGACAGTGTGCCCTGAGGATGAGGGTTGGGAAACATTGAGATAGATTCTCTACGGCAGCAACGGTGATTAAGGAGGGTGGGGTTTAGTGATTGAGTCCCTGCTGATGTCAGATTAATAAGGCCATTGTTTGTGGTGGGTTTTCTTTCTCCACTAATCTGGTATGTTGTGTAGGAATAATTTGTTTGTTTGAGTTTCCAGTTCTGGGGTAGTTGCTGCTGAAGTTTCCTTGTGGCCTGATGAAAGAAAGCCCAACTACATCATAGATTCTTAATTGACATAAATTACTAAATTTGGTTGTTTCATGTTTTCCAGAGGGTTTAAGGTCTGTTTTACATTTTTTTCTTGGACAAGGACACGCCTGTCATTATTGTTTATCTTCAACTAAAAAGGATATTTTTGTGTGTTCATTATTCCAACCTCTTTCATGGGTCCAGTATTTATTTTTACTTAACTGATTAACTTTTTTTTCCCTTTCATGTGAAAGACTGGATGACAATTTCTAAACAAGTGTCTCTGGTTCATTGATACAGTTCCTAAAAGTTGTAGCAAAAACATGTCTGTAATCATGTTGGACATCAGATTGGAGATTTTACAGATTCCCACCATCCAGCAGAGGCTTTAACCTCTCTCCCCCCAAAAAACTAATACTAACACACACACAAAAAGACTTTCCACCCAGAGCTTTAATGAGGGTTGACTGTAGGTGGCAGCTTTGCTCCCTGGATGCTGATCCTCAGGGAGACACTGAACAGGATTTAGAAACTGATATAAAAGCTGTGTACCGGATTACAGAGAGACCCAGCCCAGCTTTTGGCTGCTGACCAATCAGGGAATATTACATTACCTTGGTTCTTCTGTTTAATGTGAATTAGTTCCATCTCTTGATGTGTGTGGGGATAATTCTAAAACTGATGGTTTTAATACTATCATCATGATTGTTATCCTGATAAAACTGAAATTGTAATTGTAGCTGCAGAACGAGAGAAAACAAAGTAAAGAAGCTTCACCCCTTTGTGCATTGTATCTTGCTGAATTTACCATGGAGATATAAAAGCTACCACATGCCAGCCGTGGTCAGAGACGTCTGAAGGTCTTTGTGTTCCGTGCTGCTGGACTTGAACGTCTCTGGTGGCTCCCAGAGCTCTCTGCGTGACACTGTGGTAATATTCTGGCCCTTTTCAATTAGACTCAGAGAGATTTAACTGACCTTCAGCTGAACTTCAAGTGAAATATGTTTAAGCCTATCTCATGAAAGAAGCTTCTTTTCATCTCAGTTTGCTCTCCTTCTCCGTGACACCGTCATTGTCCGGTAGATGTACCAGTGTTTCCCCAACCCTGGTCCTCGTGCTATACTATCTTGCAAGTTTTAGATGCTGCTTTGTAGCAACACACCTGATTTAAATTAATGGATATTGTCATCATTTGATCAAAGCCTGTACAAGTCTGTTAATGACACAGATGTTTGTATCAGGGTGTGATGACACAGGGAAACATCTAAACATCTAGGGGTCTCGAACTCCAGTCCTCGAGGGCTGCACTCCTGGATATGTTTGATCAGGGGTTCCCAAACTCGGTTCTCGAGGGCCGCTGTCCTGCAGGTTTTAGATGTTGCCCTGCTTCTTCACACCATGAAGCAAGTGGCTGTGTCATTGACAGACTTGTTCAGACCTAGATGCCAACCTGTTAATCATCATTTATTAGAATCAGGTGTGTTGAAACAAGGAGACATCTAAAACTTGCAGGACAGCGGCCCTCAAAGACCAACTTTGGGTGCCCCTATTTTAGATGTTTCACTGCTTCAGCACATTGTGATACAAATGACTGTGCCACTAACAGAGTTGTTCAACACTTTATGACAAGCTAATGACAACCATTAATTAGAATTAGGTGTTTTGCTGCAAGAATACATCCAAAACATGTAGGACTGCAGTCCTCTAGGACATGAGTTTGAGACCCCTTATCTAAGTCCTGCAGGACAGTGTGTCCCGAGGACTGAGGCTAGGAAACACTGATGGATCATACACATCAGAGGACCAATGGACCAGCACTACAAGCTGTATCCTGGAGAGGGCATGAGAGTTTATCCAACTGCTCCACAAGTGTTTTCTGAACTTGAAGGTGCAGTTTGACCATGTTCCTCAGGGTATCCTGTTGGGGGTGCTACAAACTGCCTCACTGCACTGTTAATAAAGTTCTATGTTTTGTCTAAGCAGCTACTATGAGATGATTTTTGTTGTGTTTTTACACAGAAAAATTAAACCATAAGATTGAAAGCGAGGCTACAAACTTTTCCACATGACGGCATTAAAAAAATCTGTTCTCTCAAAGGTCTTTCTTCTCCAGCACAAAGAAGTATCTCTTTATCTTTTGCTAAGGTATTACAGTGGGAAGAAATCCCGGAGAAAAGGTCTGGTAAAGGTCAGGAGCCTGGGAGGGCTACCAAAAAAAAAAGCTGTGATTGATGATGATCCTCCTGCAAAGCACTGAGACTTGCTGTGAGGAACAGGCTCAGAGAGGTCACACATGCCTGAGGACGAGTGTGAACAAAACTCCTTCATCACACACACACAAACACAGAAAAATGGGTTTTACACCTCAAAATCCAAAGGGAACAGACCTTTCTATACATGTTGAGTTACAGAAGGTCAGAGACTTTCAAAGCTTCAAACCTGAAGCAGTCAAAGAGATCAGACCTATAAAACCTCATTCCTTCAGTGTTTCAGCTTTGGTTTACTGATGACTGGAATTCAGACTGAACTGGTCAGAAAATTGTCTGATTTTTATGCTTTGAACAGTAGACTTGGTTAGAGCAAGGGTGTGGAACTCCAGGCCCTGAGGGCCGGTGTCCTGCATGTTTTAGATCAGGGGTGCCCAACCCTGGTCCTCAAGAGCTACTGTCCTGCAGGTTTTAGATGTCACCCTGCTCCAACACACCTGACTCTAACTAATGGTCATTAACAGGTTGTCATCAAGGTCTGAACAAGTCTGTCAATGTCACAGCCACTTGTGTCATGGTGTGAAGAAGCAGGGCAACATCTAAAACATGCAGGACAGTGGCCCACGAGGTCTGGAATTGAGAAACACTGGCTTAGACGTTGATGACAACCTCTTAATGACCATTAATTAGAATCAGGTGTATTGGTGCAAGGAAACATCTAAAACCTGCAGGACAGTAGCCCTCGAAGACCAGGATTGGTGACCTCTGATCTAAACATTCTCATGCTAGATGTCGCTATCAGAACATCTGAAATGACTACTGCCAGAGTCCTCACTGGCCCCATGGTGCATGGTCATAGTCACTCAGTTAGTTAAGCCGGAAGCTAACTGGCCGATGCTGTTCATTGTGTTTTCTTCCAGTTAGTCCTACTGCTGCCAGCTTCATAGCAAAAATTCATAGCAAAAATTAAGAACCAAGTTGATCACAATCAAGGGGCATAATCAGCATGCTGCTTTGATTCAACCCATTAAGTCACAGTCCTCAAGAGCCAGTGTCTAGCAGGTTTTTGATGCTTCCTTGCACGAGCCTCCCTGATTCTAACTAATGGTCATTAAGAGGTTGTCATCAATGTCTGAACTATTCTGTCATGGACACAGTCATTTATGTCATGGTGGGAAGAAGCAGGGAAACATCTAAAACATGCAGGACAGCGGCCCTCGAGGACCAACTTTGGACACCCCCGCTCTACTGAGCACCAGGGTCTGGATCCATCAGTGTGTTCGTCTCCTTTGACCTTCATGTTAAAATGTTTAGCTTTACACTAGAAATAAACAAATTTACAGTCTGGTACAAAAACAGTTTTGGTCTCCGTAGTTTCATATGCATGAGAACTGCATGAGGGATTTTTTATGAACCTCATCAATAAAAGCACAATAACAACAACAAAAATAATAAAAATCAATCAGGAGAACTTTTAATAGAAATGGGTCAAGGGCACAAGCCAACCCCTTTCATCAAGAACTATACTTCTTCAATACCTAATATTAACCACATGGACAAGATATTAATGATTACTGAAAGTTCTTATGTTGATCTCTTACAGAGCTAGTGTTAACATTTCTGGACTTGGAATCATTTGGGATAGGCCATCATCATGGAAACATATATATAAGCAGTACCAGAAGGCTCTGTAATAGAACCTCTACTTTTCAATACCTCAGGCTCCCACTCAGTGCCATCTGGTTAATTATTGCAAATGTTAGATTACATGCAGATGACACTCTGATTTATGTCCCAAATCAGTATTCCTGATGCTTCTTTGGAAGATTATGATGCTCCCTCCAACATGACTCACTGTTAGGATGATGTTAGTTGATGTGTCCTTTTTGCTTCATGCAGGGTTCTGGCTGTTCTTCCTGAACAATTCAACTTTTGTGAGATTGATTCACCAACCTTTTTCCCAATGGATTACCTAGTTGTGCAGAAAACTTCAGCTACATCCCAAAGAGGTTTTTGGTGAGAAGTAACTTCCTCTATGAACATCCTGCCAGTTCTGTGACTTCTGTATAGTAGACTCATGAAAGGAGATGTTTTCAGTTACAGTGATGTCTTCAAGTCTTTAGCTGTTCCTCATGGGTTCATTTTTAACTCATTGAGGTTTCTGTGTTTTGTCTTGTAGTCATGTTAGCTGGGTGTCCACTTCTAGGAAGAGTAGCTACAGAACCAAACTGTTTCCTTTTTTAGACAGTTTGTCTAATTTTCTGATGGATGTCTAAACACTCAGAGGACTTTGTATCTCTTCCAAGTCAAACATTAATGAACTACTGTTGGTGTCACCAGAGATTTCCTTTTTGCATTTTTACTTCTTATAAATAGTAAACTTTCAACATTTGAGGGTACTTTATCAATCAAAGTAGATCTAAACCTTTGTTGTGGGATCTGCTAATGATGACACTGCAAATGCCTGAGTTTAATTCCCTTTGAGCTGATTGGGGGTCCACAAGGAGCACCACCCTCCCCAGAACTTTGGAGTGATGGTGGTTTACACTTGTAGGAACAGATGATGTAACCTTGTATGTATAAAGATTATGCAGATTTGCTGTCTGTTATGACTGCTATGAAGCTGATAACATTGTAGATAACTTAAAGACCAACATCTGTTCATCTTGAGGTTCCTCACATGTGGAACCAGCATCACAGACCTGAAAACATTCCTGTCTGTCATTGCAGCAGCAGACGATTTACTCAGAGCAGTTAAACTTCCTTCCTTCACACAATAATCCCATCAGTCCCGGTGACCCCAGAAATAATGCAGCTGAGAAACCAAATCCCATTGATGGTTTTTCCAGAGCACACCTTGGCAGCGGCTGCAGCTGATTACTGTGGGAGGGAGCTGAACGAGACGGCAAAGGCTAGTACAAGCTTAATTTAGATGGGTTCTTAGGCTGGCGTGGCACTGATTGAGAGCTAATGGGTCAGGCCATTGTGCCACTTCCTGCTGAGAACAAACCCTCTGGGGAGTCCAGGAGTGGGTCCTGTTATCTAGTTGGAGGCAGCAACAGGAAGTGACCTCACCTCCAAAGTGAGTTTGATAACATGCTTCCTCTTACATGCATGCCAGCTTGTACATCGGCCCTGTCTAATCCTTGCTCAGGCTAAAAATGGAACATGTTGTAATGTTCTGTTCTGGTCAAATAGGGAGGGGTGCTCTGATCCTACAATGTGGACGTTAAAGGGGAATTTTGACTGAATAATGTTACTTTAAAAAGTGTCTGAACAGCAGTAGTCATTCAGGGGCCTGCTTTATGATTTAGTCAGATGAGTAAAGTTTCATTTTCTAATAACTGACATTTGACTCTTTCTGGACAAACCTGCTGTGACATCACTCACAGATAGAGCAGTGAAATTAGTTTAGTTTAAATTGTGATTTCCGTTATGGCTCCCAATAATCACAAAAAATGACTTCATCAGGAAAAAAACAATTGTTTTGCTTCATATTCCGAAGTGTGTTCTGAATAACTTGTTCACATCAGACATTAGACTCCACCTGTCTGCAGGTGAGTGACTGTTCTCTCCTTATTATATCTAAAAGAAAGTTATTAATTCAACTTATATCAAGGTCATGCTGGAGTTTTTGATCAAAAACCTTTAAGTGATTATTTCAGCACATCTACCAGCTTTAACCAATTTGGCCTGAATCACTTTTATTCAGTCTGAAATTCTAGACCGAAAGTGTAGGTTTTCTGTGCAAATTTCAACATTTTTATGTTAATTTTTTTGTTAAATGCATCATGCCTCAAAAATCAGTGGATTATTATTTTAAGTAATTGTGATTTCAGGATTTCAGGGTTGAAATGATCTTGAATATGACTTTTGATATAATTGAGCAGCTGTATTCACAAGATTTCGGAAACGTGCTATTGAAGCTTCTCTTTCATCTTTCTGCACGATGCATGTTGGTAAGAACCAGCCAACCTGGTTCATCTGGAGCTTCAAATTCTAAAACACTTTAGTAACCCCACAAGGGAGATGAATTGTTTCATTAATAGGCCTGTGTAGACCTTGATGGCACACTGATGGTGACTCATTTATCTGAATCAGGTGTGTTAGAGCCAAGATGCATTTAAATGTGCAGGAGAGAGGACCTTGAGGACTGGGGATGAAGAGTATTGTGTTTCCTACTGGTCTGGTTTGTCCAGGTTTAGACAAGCCTGGTCCTAAAGAGCAGCTGTCCTGCATGTTTTAGTTGTCTCCCTGCTTCAATACATCTTGATGCAAGTGACTGCGTCAATAACATACTTGTGTTGACCTTGATGGCAAGCAGTAATCTATCAGTAATTAATTATTATTAATTTATTAGTAATTATTGAGTAATTTGATTCAGGTGTATTGATACAAAGAAACATCTGAAATATGCAGGACAGAGGCCCTCAAGAGCCAGGGTTGCCTAAACCTTGTCAAGCACCAACAATTTTCTGGACTGAAGCCAAAGTGGACATCAGAAAAGTTTCATCGACTGACATCTTTAACATTGTCTACAGTTTCTTTTCTGCATCGGATTATTTTTCTTATATATCAGGAAAGACCAAATAGCAATTGAGGAAAGACTTCCCTCCTCATTGGGGCAGTGGAGTAGATGAGTTTTCTTCAGAGAAACTGACAGAGACATCTTTGTAAAATGCCAGACATAATAATAATCTATAAAGAAAAAAGCAACACCAAAAAATCAAAAAAATCTTGAGTGGGAGATATTAGTTCCTGTTGTTGGACTGGTTCAGGGCTGCTTCTCTTCTGCTTCCAGTAAAAAACTCTCCAGCTGAGCAGAAGGAACGCAGCTATGGTCTGTTTGTGTGCAGCTGAAGCCATCCACCGACGCTCTAACCTTTGGCTCTATCTCAGGAGTGACTGAGGTTTCCATGACGACCAGAATTTGAATATCAAGAGTTTTATTGGAAGTGACACATTAATAAACCAAAGCCTCTAGAGGGGACGTTAGTACTTTTTTTCTTCGTGCATTCATCTTCTCCTTCACGACTCGGTGTCTCGTATGAACAGAGAACAGAAAGTTCCTGACCTGTCCTGCAGGCTGGATTATTTCCTCCTGCCTTCATGACCAGATAAGTACTCTAAAACACAAAGCTGAATGAACAAGTAAACACACCAGTCTGCAGTAGTCTTGATTATAAATGTGCTCCGTCCTGTTTTAGTTTGTTAGACATATTGCAATTCTATTCTGTTTTAGACGCATATGTGGACCTTTACCTTTTTGGAGACAGTATCTCCATGTTTTGTGACATCATTTTGGTAAGAGCTATGTTGCTGATAGTCTCTGAGGACATGAAGGGTGGGGGGGCAGCCACACAAATTCAGTCCAGCAGCGCTGTTGTCAAGGACTGTTGTCTCTGCCCAGATTGGTGCTGGGGGATGAGCCAGGCTCAGTCCAATTTGATTGATTTTTTAGGATAATGGAATCAAAGCTAAATGTCCCTCATCTGGACTAGGGACAACGGGGCCCATCATTGGAGCCACGGGGTCCAGGTGGGCTCAGCATGAAGGAGTAACATGGGTTCTCCCTCCTGTTGGCCCACCACCTGCAGCAGGGCCCACATGGATTGAAAAAACTCTGACTGCAGTGTTTTTTGGTCCTTGGCATGCTGACCTTCAACTGAGACATCAAATTTGACCTTTTTGGCAGAGAAGGATCCTGAGCTTGATGTAAGGTAGAGAGGTCCCAGAAGAGCAAGACGAGGTGGCTGGAATCACAAAGGTCCAAGGTACTGCATCCTCTGTGACCCAAACCAGGATGAACAGAAGAAGATGACACTTGGATGGAGTTTTACGCTTCATGTGTGGATGGTTCATTTGACAGTGACAGAGTGATTTCTGAGTCCATACAGTGAAGCCCATCACAGCTGTCTCCATTTCTATCATACTGTTGGATGACGACTCATATATAAGAAGTTTTGGCCTTGACCCAGGAATACAGGGATTTCTTCTTTTTATTATGCTTTGTGCTGTAAATGACAAAATATTTAGAAAATCATTCTTGAATTTTTTCATAGTTTGTAGACAGTTTTTTTTTTTTTTTTTGAAGCCCAGCTTTACTTCTTAGAAACTCTTGTTCTACTGTGAAATAAAATTCAGGTACAGGTCTTTCAAAGTCTCCTGATGAATGACTTTTACATTTTGCTGCACCAGCTAATATCTGCTTAAAGCTGTTTTTGTGTGAGAGCTTTCACATCTTCAGTTTGGGATGTGCTGCAAATTTAGAAGGAAGAGTGACTTTGAAGTGTTGTCTTCGTGTGTCACAGAGTCCTGAAAGCTTTTATAAATTTATTTTACCATCTTTGAAGTCAGCTTGCTGCTCTGGAGAAATCACACAGATCACAACGATACTTTCTTTTGTAGCACACGGTCCCAGCCTGAATAGTTTATGAGGAGGGTTTATCCTCTTGACTTTTACAGTTCAGACGGACTTTGAATCCAGATTTCCCCCTGCATGTTTTTCTGACCCAGAACGAGTTTTAGTTCTGTGATGAAGAATGAATTACATGTATCTATGAGTCAAGCTAGTGCAGCAGGAGGAACAACCCCTGTGAAGGACTGTTCACTTGACCTGACTTCATGTGTGCCAGATCTTTTGTTCCACATACAGACTTATGTCCTCAAATGTACAAGTCTCTAAAACCTGACAGAAAAGTCAGATCCATCAGCCAAGCTCTAATGGACCACAGTCCGTCGGACACCAACGTTGTGTCTGAACAATGTGCAAAAAACATGAGTTCTTGCATAAAAACAGGAAGTTGGCATGGCAGGTTTCAGTAAACACTACTGATGTTTGCTCCTTTGTGATCAACTTCAGCCAGCTTTGTTCTCAGTTATATAAGCTTCAACTGTGAGAAGCACTTCATTATAGTTTGTTTAGTTTTCCTCAGTTTTATAAGAATAACAGCAACAATAACAGTTATTTTTAATGAACAGGACCCTGGTGTCCCAAAGAACTGAGAACTTTTTTCACTACATCTTTGTCTGTTTTATAAAAATAAAGCCACATTACTACTACTACTGCTACTACTACTACTAATAAAAATAATGTGGGCAATACCAAGTACCCCTATAATTCAAACACTTGTAGAACCTCTGTTGGCAGCAGCTTGAAGTATCCTGCCTGATGTCATTAGTGTCTGCCATGGTTGGGGAGGAATTCTGGTCCATTTTTCTGTCCAATGTCGCAACTTTGAAAACCTGATGTTGCTGCTGTGTTTGGGATCATTTCCTGTCAAATTCAGCCATTGTTAATCTGTCAGACAGATGTCCTCTTGTGTCTGTAGAAGACTGGTCTACAGAAGAGTTCATGGTCCACTCAATGGCTGACAGGTGTCCAGGTCTAGATAGTCTTCCCTCTACCATCCTGCTTGACAGTGGGTTTGAGGTGATTCAGCTGGTTTTCTCCAAACATGGTGCTGGACATGAAGACCAAACACCTCCACATTAGTCTCATCTGTCCAGAAGACATTGTTCCAGAAGTCTGCTGGTTTATTCAGATGCAGATTTGTGAACATGGATGTAGCGCTTCCATGTTCTTTTTAGACAGAAAAGTTTTACTCCTGTAAATATTGTTTGATTTTTGCATTTTTGTTAATCAGTTATCTCCATATACAACAATAGTTCTTGTGGTTGAAAGCGGTTGAAACTGAAGCAGTGGAAAGTGAAGTGTGAGAAGCTGATTGCACACACTGTCTGTTCATTTGTTAGATGGAGACATTTTGTCCTTTAGTGGTCACGGATGATGCAACTAATGAGAAATTACCACAAAAACAGAAGAATACTCTCCTTTGTTTTCAGCACCTGGAGCTTTATCATCAGTACTGGTCAAAAACCCAATCAAACTCCAATTATAATCAATTTCTAATCCAGCAGGGAAAGAGGAACTCCTTATTAAGATGACATTTAGACTTTCTCTACCATTCCTCTTCATTAAGTTTTTCCAAATTTGAACTGGAGGCCTTGAGGTGTGCACATTCGTGGTCTCCAGGACGGATCAGCGAATCATTTTGAGCTGGTTTGAACAAGGATATTCCACAGTTTTGTCCTGACTTTGAAGAAACTGTGTTGGCATCACAGATCAAAAAGGGTCCCTGTGATATATAGGTGGAGGAATTCCTGCTTTTGTGACCTTCTGAGGGCATTTTGGATGTCCTGTACTCTCACAGATGTTTCGAATCCTTGGCCTCTGAAGGTATGCAACACACACAATGGACGTGAGCCACAAACATCACACACACACACACTCCATCGGCAAGGACATAACCATTCACACGTGGACAAACATAATTACACCAGTGTGCAAATACTGTCTTTATAACATTGTTTTTGTAGCTAATATGTCATGGAAAAACACATTTATGTGTTGGCTGGTTAATGCTCATTGCCAGAGGACGTTGACTTAAACTCCATGCCCTACTTAGCTGGTCCAGACTGATCTGTTTTCAGGTGGAGGATCTGCTAAAATAACATTTCTGTTTCTCAGAGCAGCCAGCAGCTTTCAGGGTTATATCGGCTCAGTTTTTAGAAAGTCTGGATGAATTTAGTTCATCCTAAGATGGTTTGAAAGATCATTCATGTGTATCTTATCATTTGTAGCTTCTTCAACTTTTTCTCATTAAACACCAGCACCTTTAAATCCTCTCCTGACAGATGAAGCCATGACCAAGACATCTAGGGATATAGGATTGGAGTTGCTCAACAGTCCTGGATCTTCTTTGTCATAGTTTTTCTTTCCCGATGCTTCAAATGTTTCTAGCTGGTGAATGTTCTGAACTGCAGGCAGATCAGTTCAGCAGTTGGACACGTCTTCTCAAGCACTATCCTGGCAATAAACTCAAAATCTGAAAACGTCCTCTGTCAGTCCAACATACACACATGGACAGACACACACGGACAGACAGACACACACACACACACAAAAGCGGGTTTTTATGTTTTCTGGGGACATTTTTTTATCCCGTCACTTGTGGGGACCAGCCTTTCTAAAAGTCCAAGAGATCTGACAAAAATCAGTAAAATGTAACATTGTACAAAGAGCTCATACACACCTTCAAATACTCACAATTCTAATCTTTCTGATACCACCTATTCTGAACATGCTCTCTGAGGACTTCCAGAGAAACCATTAAACGTGGTTCTTGGGGACTTGAATTCACATAGTTATTAAATGAAAATCAGAACACCTTCAAATTGTGCACAACTTTTTATTTGAACCAACCTAGAGTACTTTCCATTGTCTACATTTACCCAGTACATTTTTTGTAGGCTGCAATACGATTATAAACATAAAATTTCACATTCTGCCAAGTCCGATTCTTGAGAGCCTCTGGTTCAGCCCTAAGGCACCTCTTGCAGTCGGTCTTGCCCGGCACGACGCATAAGCGGATGAACCGAGTCAGATGCCTCTCCACGGCTTCCACCTCTAGTTGCTGCCATGGTGTTCTCCTAACCTTTCCGGTTAGAGTAAAGAATAAAGAAAGAGTAAAGAATAGAAAGTTTTCAATCTAGAGTAAGTACAAACTTGGTCACAGATTTGTAAAGGCTTACCTTTAGAAGAAGGTGTAATGGAGCAGATGCCTGAGGACTCTCGATACTCTGCTGATTGGGACTCAGTTTGCATCGGTGTTGGTGCATTTTCAGCATCCATGTCAGGGGGACCGGTCTCCTCTGCTGGTGGTATCCTGTGAACAGAAATGTCCTCCACCACATCTTCTGCATTATCTTCAATCACCTTTTCTGTGAAAGGCATCAAATGAAAGGCTGTGAGCCTTTCGTTTGATGTAGTTTAAAATAAAAGATATATGAGGGAAAAAGTCAAATGAAATAAGATATTTGTTGAAATTATTTAAAAAAGGAAATGAATTACAATCTGGGTCAACGGTAATTTGATGCAAGTTCATGCCCTGGGATTTTGCCACTTTCTCCTCTTCAAGTGCCATCAACAGTTTGCTGATCTTGGTGAGTTGCAAGGTCTTGTTGGGCAGTCGATAGAACTCCCGGTGAATTCTGATATCGTGACCGAGGAAATTTGCCAGGTGGTCCATCTCTGACTCAGTCATGTTCAGGACAGTTGAAAGTGTGGCAGCATGTTTTCCGGAGCTTGGTGGACGTCAGTGCCTGAGGACACTGTACTGCATGCATTTGCAAAAATGTGGATGCAGTCTGAACCACGGAAATGGGTCATTGCAGCTGACCTTGCAAACGTAAGTATTTTCCTTCAGAACCCCACAAGTCTCTCTGTACTTGACGAGAATTTCTAGGGCACACAGCATGCCTAGGGTCAAAAGAATGGGAACTCGTCTGCCTCACTTTCCTCTTATGACGATTCTTGTGAAGTGCAGACAGAGTTTCTTTTCAGCCTCTGAGAGCGCCCAGTCCACATCCTGGTGGTGATCCGAAGTGTCCCTCAACAGAAATGCAGACTAAGGCATGCTTGACACCTCTCCTTCCCTACGCCGATTGAAGCAGATGATTTGTGCTAAGCAGACCTTTATCAGCTCGATCCATTCCAGTATGGAGGGAGGTTCAGACAGCGTCTTGGTGCACTCGTCTTTGTCTTTTCTCTGTTTGGAATTCTTTTGGAGGCTTAAGGCTTTAGTCACATCAGATTTGTCAGAGTGCACACTTTCAAGATGTCTTGCCATCTTTGAGTAGGGTTTACTGCAGTATAAGCAGTAGTGTTTTTTGTCATAGACTCTTTTTCCATGCATCTTCTGTGCTGGAGAAATGATCACATCATCAGAGGGACTTGAACCGGTTTCTCGTTTATTGTGGTCAGCGGGCAGGAAGCTGGGTGCAGTGCTGTCGCACACTGGGGAATCTGGTCTACCTGTGTCTCCCTGTAAAGTTGGATGAGGGATCCGTTTTGTTGTTTCGGGCATAAGGCTGTCATCGCTACTGTCACTCAGGGAGGTGGCGTATGGAACATACTCCTCCTCACTCACAGATGTAGAGTCAGACAGAGCGGACTCTTCCAAACCGTTTTTCATCTGGACAAAAAAACCCCAAAACAAAACTAAAGTATTTGTGTCAACAATATGAATAGAATTTCTTGTATAACTTTTCCAGACAATGTACATTGAAGTGGCTGGCTATACATTGTTCCGTTGTTGTTGAAAATGTATTATCCAGCTTATTACAATCCATAGAGATAGCTAATAAAATATAGCTAATGCACCACCTTTGCCTATCCTACCAAACTGAACACTTATACTACAGTTACTAAACCAC
>JAOWBL010001234.1:0-15734 GCA_028564865.1 Zenarchopterus dispar | reverse complement strand
GTGTGTGTGTGTGTGTGTGTGTGTGTGTGTGTGTGTGTGTGTGTGTGTGTGTGTGTATATATATATATATATATATAAAACTGCTTAAAGCAAAGCAGCTCTAAAATCTCCAAAAGAAAAACAGAAAAAAACTTGAATTTTAGCCTTGCTGCAGCATTTAACTGGAGCACTGACTCCAGGAGTCATTTATTAATCTGATGAGGGCACTTCTCACCCTCTGATGGCTTCTATCAACACTGATGGACTGATTTCATGGAATTCACACTTTCATAAGAGGACCAGAAAACAACGTGCACTTTCTCTGTCCCATTTTGCTTTATTCCACACTCCAGCAGCTGAAGTTCAACAAAACATCCTAAAAGGAAGAGAAACATTCTCTACAGAGGCATTTTTAGTGCTGCAGGTGAGTCAGTACACCTTCAGAATCACTGCTCTTCTTTACAAGAATCATTCAGGCTCATGCAGTCCTTCTCACCAGGCTCAAACTATTCAGTGAGGTGTCGAGTTTCACCTTTCAAACATCCAAACATACCGCAGGAACGCTCCTTTTCTATCTATCCAAGTGTCTTTTATATATTCTGTTATGCTGTCTTTTCCACATTTTGTTTTTGTTTATTTGTATTCAAATGTTCTCTTAAGTGAAATCTATTTTTTTTTAAATCTGCCAGCAATTAAACAAAGACAGTGTTTTTAAAAGCAAAGATAAATTCCTACTAATCATAACAGCTGAATTGTCTTCAGCTGCTTCCAATCCAAGCTCCTGCTGTGAAGCCTTTTTATGTCAGACATTTTGACTTGGCGTGGTAAAGCGCTGGAGTAAACAATAATATTAATCATCAGTCTACTCCATTAAGAGTTCCTGTAAGCCATGTAATTGGACGAGCATGCGCTCCCTGTGCCCCGGAGCAGGCTCAAGTTAATGGAATGCAGCTGTCATTAATGTTATCATTTATTATTAAAGTGTTTCTTCAACCAAACAAGAATGATTTTTGACCTTAAGCCAAGCCAGAGACCTCATCTGAGCCGCTGCAGTAGTTTTGACTACTGTCCTGTCGTCTTTACGTGCGTCTAAAGTGTCAAACAAATCAGATCTAAGAGCACAAAGCTAACAGCACACTTCTCTCACCCCAACACTCCTTCTGCTTTTACGGACCGACTGAGTTTAAACTAAACATATTCACACACATAAACTCCACGTTTCAGGAACAAATTCCAGGCAAAGGACCTCATTTCAACACCGATTTTTTGACATCGTAGCATAAAAAACTTTGTTTCACCATACTTACTGCATTATTCTTACTTCCTTGTTTAATCTGCTGAATTAGCTTTAGTGTTTTGTCATTTGCGTTGTAAATGCTTTGTGCTTGTGTTTTGCATTGATTTAAGGCAGCAATAGTTGCAAACTAGTTCACCCAGTGAAGTTACTGTTAAACTACTGTTAACTCTCCAAATTTTTCAAATTAAGTAGAATCTGTGGAGAATGAAAACACTGGAGTATTTCTTGCAATAATGCTAATAAATGAAAAATAACAATGGTAATGAAACATGTTTTTATTGTAGCGTGAGTTGACTGGAACGTCTTTGATGTTTTGTGGTTGAAAGGTGCGGTGCTATCGACCTGACTGGCTTTGTCGAAGCAAAAGTGTCCCCTTTAAAAGAGATCTGTTGGTGCACGCTGTCAAACTGTCATGGCTAACTGGGTCTCAGCGCCACCATTAATGCATTCATATCATCATTATTGGTGTCTGTACTTCAACATGCAGAGCACAATGAAATGAAAGTATGGCATAATATTTGAAGAGCTTTCCACCACATTCCACACAGGTTATGTGTGACATTCTTACTACAGGAGGAAGTGTGTGATGAATTTGTTTGTTTTCCAGCAGTGCTGGATACTCCCGGTGCTGATCTGGGGCAGCTACAGTCAAAACACATCTGGACCTGGTTCAAGTTTCCCCCCTCTCTCAAAACACTGTTTTCTAGTAGTCAGAGTTGGTGGCTCTTACAATCTTGAAAGTCAGGCACGTCAGAGGTTTGAACGGAAACGTGTTGATTTGTTTGACGATACAGAAAAAAGAAAGGAAAAAAGAAGATAAAAGATATCAGGGTAGGACTGAGGGTAGGAATTCAAGGCCACAAATGCCAACCCTGCACCTAACAGCATAACGTTTATAACCTAAGATCCATTAAGCCGGTGAGCCAACCACAACTGGCTACTAACTCTTCTGGCTTCATCACACAAACACATTTGCTCTGGACGCCAGAATTTGCTGGATTTGGACTGCCTAGTTAAGTCGCAGAGGAATAGTGAGATCCAGAAGAAGTGGGTTAATTTTGTGATGAGCAAAGTTAAAACGCAGTCTTGCAGATGTTGCAGGGACTAGACACCACCTCCGAGGGTTGGAGTCATGCTCGGTGGAGTTCCGGGCCAAGATAACAAATCTTACTGCAGTTGTTACATCATGGTTTTGTATGTCTTTTTATCTTATTTCATCTCTCGTAAAAGCACTTTCCGGTTCATTGTTTTTGAACGGTATTATTCCACTAAGTGTGCTTTGCCTGTTGATAAGTTACACGTTCTTGTCATTTGATGAACGATTCCTGGTTAGTGTTAAGCCAGAAACAGATTTGACTCTCAGTGACTGACTCGTGCAGACCTAGTCAGTAGTGTTCTTCCTTTAACGAGTCTGTTGTGAAGACAGTTGTGTTATATCATGGACTCAACACTTTTAGCTGTTTTTCCTCAGGTTGTGTACTGAAGCATTCGACACGTAGCCTCCCGGTCCCTGATCCACTGTCACAATAAAAGTCGGAGGTAAACTGTGTGAGCGTCACGGAGGGCATGCACCATATGGTGAGGTGTTGCAACATGGCTGCTGATCCAGCCATCAAAGCCCATTGTCTCTGCTTTGTTCAGGCTTCAAAGAGACCACTGGTCAGCCTGGAAAACTGCTCATTCAAACACTGCAGTTTGCCAAATGACTGAGGGAGACAGGTATTCATCTCTGTGTCGTTTATCAGGTGTCCTGCAGAAAGGTGTGTGAGTCAACAAAGCAGCTGTCATGCTGCGTTGCTCTAAAAGCCTGTGCTTGTGGTGGCGTTCATAATCATTCAAATGAAGAAGAACGAGGAGCTTCTTTTACTTCCTTTCATGAATGAAAGAAACTTGTTTTCATCAACACCAGCTGATGTTTTGAAACTGCATGTGGGCTTTGCACAAATATCTTTTAAATTTCTGTAGAACTTGAGGTATTCTTATTAAACGGTTGCTTCAGTGGCCTATTAGTGTGGCAAATTCCTCCCCAGTCACAGTTTAACATCTATTAATAGAGTCGGTGCCCCTGGCATAACCAAAACCACAAAGTTAATCTGATCAAACACAATATAAACCTCTGAAGGTTTTCAAAGCTTGTTATTAGCTCAATTTATGACAAAACTCTTACTTTTCATACTATTTAACTAAAAAAACTCAGCAACAAAAACACCAGATGAACTGAATTCTCTTTCTCATGTTAATAAAATCAAAACTCCCAGTGGACAGTGACCAAAAAAAAAGTCACACAAATCAGTTGGGCTTTGTCTCTTTGTGTGACAAAAAAAAGGGAAAAAAACTATTTAACAGATTATTCCTGTTAGATTCTGCCTGAATGTGACATGAATAATGAGATTATTCATGTCACATTCAGGCAGTTCTGACAAGTATGACTGCATCTCAACAGCAAAACTAAAATCTCTCTGTAACAGTTCACTTGAAAAATGATAATGTGGTTAGCCAGTCACCACTTGGGTTTGAAGTAGTGAACTCAACTCTGTGGGTTTCACTCTCACGTGGCTTTCAGAAGTGTTTGGATTTTGATATAAATCAAACTAAGTGTTTTTGACAGCGACAGCTACCATTCACATATATAAGACTGTGTATAAGTTTGAGTTATCTGTCCTATCGGGTTTGATTTCTTATTTTATTCTTACTTTATTATTTCTATTTTCATCTTAATTTTAATTTATTCTATATATTTTTTTAATTGTATGGTGCTGAAAACTAGGTGGGAGATAAATAGCATTTGATTCTTCTGTATATTGTGTACAAATATTGAATTAAAAACTCATAAGTGTTTGAATCTTCTTATGTAAAGAAATTATCTTCATGACTTTAAACTTTGGCTTCATAACAATAAACTCAACAAGTGTGACGCACATCAGATAAATATTTGATATGAATCTCAAGAACTAAATGGAGTTGGTCTATTTTCAGTAAGATGTCAAAGATTTAGCTAGAAAGTCCTCTATTACTCTATTAATATGAGTCAGTTGGAAAATATTAAAATGCCAATCATCTTTTCAGTGAAAGTTAAACTGACAGTTTCTTGCCACAGTTCATGTAAAATTAAGGTCTCGGTCTCCATCCAAATGGAGTTTAAAATCTTCCACATTTAAAGGCTGATATCTTCATCTCTGGCTGCTTTTCACATGCTTCCACTGCACCATTTCTAGTTTTTTGATGCAACAATTTTGTACTCAGTGATACTAAAAATGATTACAAACAAGTGAGCATGGTGCAGCCTGAGGAAACAAGACTTGACGTCTCCGTACCTGTCTGTTAGAGGAGTGATGACCAGTCGAGGCGTGTTGCCCAGGTACTCATAAGAGTAGATAAACTGGCCGTCACAGATGTTGGCAAAACAGTGTCTTTGTTTCTCATCCCAGCGGTGTCTCAACTGGGAGAGCCACACAAAGGCCTGAGAATTGTCCACCTTAAAAAGAAAAAAAGAAGAATTGGGACACAGCGCTAAGACTTGAGATGAAGCCCAAAATAAACTATGCTTTTCCACCCATTAATTATGGAAATGACATACCTTTCTGAATATCTTGAGTGCATTACTCACGGGTAATAGCCTTTTAAAAATACAGTGGCAACCACCGTGTCTTCATTGGGATTCAAAAGTTATAAGCTCTCAGGCAAATTTATCCACCAAGCTGTTCTCACCTTCTGAGCAATCATCTTGGCCACCACATCTCTGGCATGGACATCAATAGTGCAGATGGTCATGATTTTCTGCCTATCTCCCCGTGTAAGCTGACCAATCAGCATGGAGATGAGGGTGTTGAGCTGGGACACCTGCTTCCTGTAGTAGTCCTTCATGGCATTATCAAAGCCCTCCTCAAGACGGGAAAAAGCCATGTTCACATCAGACGTCCACCAGATCTGTGTGCACGTCAACGCCACCTGAGCAGGAGATCAAAAACAACAAAAGATGGCAAAGGTAAATTCAGGAAATCAACGAGATTTGACCTTTGTAGATGCATTTATGGGTTTAGGATGTCTCAGATAGTTTAGTCAGAGCTGTTGTGTAATAGGAGACTAACTAAAGCGTGTAACTGAGCCATATCGCTAGATCTCTCCCAGACTCCCAAAAAACGTTGATCTGTGCATGTCGGGGAATGTTGTTCCACAGCTCCTAGCACTTCTGAGGTACCTCCAGCATCCAGACTGGGTCCAATGCTCTTCTTCCTCTGTGTGATGTCGAGGTCTAATTGTCTATTAAGGTAGATGGCAGCTTGCCACCACAGCCTTTTCCTTTTTTCTTTATTGTCTGCCTATATTTTAATGGTTAGCAGCACAGGCTTTCTAAAGTAAGACACCATAAAACCCGGATGAAGTGTAACGCTCTTAATCAGAACCCAAAAATAATAACCTGAATTCAATTGTTTGGAAAAGCTGATCTATCCTGTGATTTAGCTGCCACACCAAACACATTTTTTATGAGGCTCCTTTATTATCTTGTTTTATCATACTTTTATATCGATTTATAATGCTTTTATATTTTCCTGTTTCTCATGGTCTTGTGTTAGATGTTTTTCCTTTTTAACAGTAACGTTATTTTAAATGGGATATATTTAAATTTGACCTTGTTTCAGTTCAGACTGACTGTCTTTTAGTGCAGGTTTAAGATATAACAAAACTTGAGGAATTTAAGAGAGAACCTTTAAATAAATGAAAAGGTGTAATCAAAGCCCAAACCCAATCTGATTAAGAATCCACTGACTCAAGATTCTTGTACGCCAGCTGAACTCATTCACCCTACAGGAGACGGCACCGTTGCCTTTGCAGAACGGCCCAAAGATCCCTGGGCGACATGTGCTAAATTTATAGAATTCAACCCTGGAGGCTTGTGACTCTAATTGCAGCAGAGTATTGACCATTTTTTAAAATATACATATTTTTTTTCCACAATTGAAAGTGTAACGCACCTTCAAAGCGGTAAGGCTGTTTGTGTTGATCCAACGACACAAACCCCACAAAAATCAATTTTAATTTCAGGTTGTAATACAACAAAATAAGGCAAATGCCAAAGGGGTGAATACTTTTTCAGGGTAATGTATTTCCTGATTGATTTACTATCTACCAGCTTGTTTATAAAAGATCATTTAAATCTTGTTTTTAATTATTATTAAGATGATACAAATAACCAGTTTATTTAATTCATTTGGTAACCTCCTGACTATGTTTGTACGGCTGAAATTTGAACTAATGTGGTAAATGACCTGTTTCTGCTTCTTAACTGCCACAGGGCTCACTAAAGATGAAGACAGTTTCTCCTCTTCATCATTTTAAACACAATGCTCTCGTCATAATGTGTCTCTTTGTCTCTTCTTGAGATTTTCTGATTATCTTTTTCTCTAAGAAAAACACCAATTTTGAAAACATTTTCCTCTTTGTGCCAAAGGATTTTGACGGGTAATTCTGGCACTTTTCAACCATCGCAACCAGAAAGTTGTTTAGACTAGGGAGCATCTGTTTGAACTGTCCAAAGCCAAAGATCTGAAGCCCCAAAGACCCAAGAGAGTTGAGATGAGAAGAAGATAAAGACAAAAAACAGAGAAACTATTTCTACCTTGATCATCATGTGGAATGAAAGATCACTGGTAAGTAAAATGGGCGAGTATGAAGCACTGAGGAGGACCACAGCAGGTCTTGGGACTGCAGTATTATATGTTCACAATGGAAAGTGACCTTTAGTCAGTTCCAGGAAGATCATGGCAAGCCATGAGGTGGCTCCGTCTGGAAAGTCAGTGTTTTGGCCCTCAACAGAATACAGTTTGAGGATGTGGAAGGACAACAGAGGAAGTTGAGCTTATGGACTACGTGATGGGTTCACCCCTAACATCTGAGTCTGGGGCTGGACAAGGCTCATCTTGAGTTTCTCAAGGCTCTGGGTGCTGCACGGCTGTCTTCCTCCAAACATCTCTTCAATATCACATGGACAACAGGAGCACTGCCTGTGGACTGGCATACTGGAGCAGTGGTTCTCATTTTTAGTGTGTGTGTTCCAACTACAGCGAGAATCATGCACAACTTGGCTCTACTGGTAGGGTCCATGCCGGGGAGTGAGGTAAGATATTCCCATCGATGATCAAACTTCAGATCCAGGAAAAACAGTGTGCAGTCCACCCTGGTTGTGTATTTATTTCATACATCCATCTTTCTCTGCTGCACTTCTACCACAGACTAATATTCATTCATTCACTTATTCATTCATTCACTCATTCATTCTGGCCCTGAAGTTTGCTCCAGTGTTGGAGGATGAAGACAGAGAGGATCATGGGAACTCTGCAGCTAATGAGAGCATGGGAATTGTGGGTTCTAGGATATTTATCTGTTTGGTCACTGGGCATAAAAATCAAACTTCTGAGCAGGTAACCACACCTGAGTCAGTAATTTCACACACATGCTTTGCCTTTGCAAGTGCCAAATACGTCAATTCACGAAACAATTAATGGTAGATAAATGTCTCAATCTTATGGACAAATGCCCATAATTACTCTCCAGCACTCAGTTAAAAATACTCTAAAGAATCCTATTTTAAACTCTGTATGTAAAGTATTAGTCTGTCTATAAGTACTTTGGTGCAGGTCATCAGCCGTTAAGTGACTAGTAGGTAAAGGGAGAACCAAAAGTTGAATCTGCACACACATCCCACGGAGCCCCTTTACCTGAGCTGGATAGTCAAACAGCCACTGCTCCCGGGGTTTTTCCTCGTAAGCGGCTACAGCCTCAGTCATATTATGGCGAACAGTGGCGCGCATGGTTTCCAGCACCCGGTTCAACCACACCTCCACCTTAAAAGAAAACACACAAAACAGTTAAGTCCCTGAACACAAACGTAGAAAAAGCCTGCCAAGTGTGTCACGTGAGCACCGACAGGCTGTCTTATCAGTGGACCCTAATGAGGTCATTAATAAGCATTCAAGTGGAAGTGGAGTCAGGCAAATAGTATACGATGTAATGGAAAATTAATGGATTTATGGACTTTGATATGCAAAACCCCGGGGGAAAGACCGTTTCAATTGTCTCCTTTAGTGTGTGATGTGATATTTATATCTAATATCTATATATTTTCTATAGGCTTTCATTACAAAAAAAGACAGGTAAATGATTTTTTTCCATTCATTACATTTATCCACAGACACTTCTAAAGTCACCATCAGCAGTCTAATGAAGACAAAGACAACATAAATGCCTTCAGCTTTTAGCTAAATTTGGAAATTATGGTACCATAATGTCAGCGATATGGATAAAAGACGATGGCTATATTTCACCTGTCCAGTGCAGTCACAGGGCTGATTAAAGGGGACGTACTCGTCCTCTTTGCTGTACATGCCAAGACCAATCTTGGAAGGATTTCCCTCTTCCTCTCCTTCGAATTTCAGCTTAGCCACATTGTCAAACAGCTTAGACAGATGCTTCTGGACCTGAGCAAACACACAAACATACTCAAATCTTTTTTTGTTTTTAAAGTGGCAGATATATAGGTACTACTTCAGTGCTGTGTATGAGAACAGCAATAGAAGGGCAGGCCCTTGTCCTGCTCTATGACTGTTAACTTCCTCTCAGAAAAGTCAATTGGTAAGTTATTAACAGTTTTTCTCTGAGATGGAAACACAGAAGACAATGTTGCATGAAAGAAATGGAAATAACCTGCAAACCTGTGAGCAACATTGCCCCTGTGAGGACATCTAAGGTACTACAATACAATTAAAAAGTAAAATCTGTATAAAGACCACATTTTTCTTGTGACAGACTGAAAATTTGCCATTCAGATAAAAATTGGTAAGCCCACCTGCTGTGGGTTGGTTCCATTTGAAAGGATGTCCAACAGATCAGCTGAAGAAATGAAGTAAAATCGAGGAAAGGCCAGGCGCTTGGTGTCTAGGTATTCTGCTAAAGCTTTTTCACAGAGAGAAAGCCTGTGGAAAAACACAGGGTACTCACAACATCCATGTTTGCATACATCCACACAAGAAATATTAAACCCAAACAAAAGTTCATGCTATCACATGCTTGAGAGGAAACTGAGTCATTAGTTTCCCATGAACTCTCACCTGCTCTGGATGTCCTCCAGTTTACAAAACAGGCCTGGTCTATTGGTGGCCTCCACTACGTTGGGCGTTTGATGCATAATGGCTGCCAGCTCTTTGAAATCAGAATCAATTCCTTCAAAGCGTTTGCTGTCCTGTAAAATATTGCACACAGGGGTCAATCCTAGGTTTTAAGTTGCTGCTAGAGAGAAGTTAGAATCAGAAATTCAGCAGTAAGAGTCTAAGCTGGAGCACATGAGAAGAATTGTATCAAGATGGAGAATATGGCTCCTAAATTAGATGTAAAGGACAATTGATGAATTCTTTGTTACTAACTGTGACTGTGGTGCTATCTGGATTTATTTGGTGATGACAGGGGTACAGGTTAAGGTCTGCATGCATGAGCTACAACGATATAAGCTTTAAATAGAGCTGTGTGTGTAACCTCGGGCAGCTGTGTGCGGATGTCCTCAGAGCCGACGAAGATGCTTTCCAGGTGACTCCATGTCCGCTGAACCTCAAACCAGATGGAGATGACCGAGTCTGCCACAGACAGTTTAGTCTGCCACGAAGATACTTCATCCAAGAAGTATGCGATGTACTTCGATAACATGAGGTTCTGCAGCTGAACCTGGTTATCTTCCAGTGTTTCAATGAGCTCCTCGTCTGAACGGAGCAAAGGCACCTGGGTCCTGTGGTGGGGCTCATACTGGAACTCCATACCTGGGTAATATGTAATAAAGGTCAATTAAATATGAAGTTTAAGATGATAAACTGTAGTGTCAAGTGCATGGTTTAAAATCAGGTGGCTGCTTCTTTTACCTTTCCATGTGGAGTTGAGCTCTGACAGGACTTTCTCCATCCCCATCTCTTTCACAGCCTTGTCCACGATCCCCCTCACCTCCTCCTCAAAGTTGTGCAGATTGAGCTGGAGCAGGTCTGCCAGGGTGGTGTCCTGCTCATAGACAGTCTCGTCACTAAATCAGTTCTATATATATTAATCAGTTCACCTGCTCGCCTGTTTTTTGTTTGGTTTTTTACTCTTCATGAGCTGAAACTTTTAAATGTAATGTTTGTACACCTTTACATATGTAATGGTTACACAACGCCTGCACATTTATTCAGACAGAGTTTTTGTGAACAATGATCATATTTACATTTTAAGTACAATTCCAAATCAGAAAAAGTTAAGACATTTAAAAAAGAAAAACGGATGAATTTGAATCTTGAATTTGTTTTAACTTTTATTTCTTTGCACACAGTATGAACCCAAGGAATTTTATTTTATGTTTTTTTATTGTTGATTTGGTTTTGGACCATCAATTTAATTTCATTATTTCAGTATTTATCTTTTTTTTTTTTTTTTTTTTGAAAAGAGTTTTGGAACCATTTGAAGGTGGGTTGTTTCGTTTTGAAATTGTCCACAGATGAGGACAGGTCACGAGTGGAAGCAGGCCAGTGGGTTACCCTTGTCCTCTTCTTCCACAGCCTTGCTTCTGTCATGGTTTCAATGGTACTGATCACTGTGACAGCTGGATGAAGCCCATCACCTCCAATCTGTCTTCAAGGGAAACTGTTTTTAAAAATGTTTAATTTTTTATGTACTAACAAGAAAAACAATAAATATCTTTGGGTTCATACTGAAAAAAATAGAAGTCAAAATAAATATAGGAATGAATGATTTTCTGTTTTCCATATTGTCCCAGCTTCTTATTTGCAGTTGGACGATATTCTGTGGACATTTTAGAATATAAAGTAGCTTAAAACACATTTATCCCACATACCAATTTTTGTAAATGTTTTCAGTAGTTGTTATTTATGACTAAATCAGCGTTTAGTGTAAATTTCCAAAGATGCAGAGAGCACACTGACCAAACATCAGCAAACATTTTCTTTTTTCCTGTTTCTCCGAATGCTCTACATAAAATCACTAAAATGAAGTCTTTGTTACTGGCAGCTCCTCAAGAAAACATCACAAAAGTTATAATTAGAAGATCTATTGTTGCAAATGGAAGATTCCAACTCTTTTAATTTGTCATTTAATGCATAAAGTATTAATTGTTCATCCCTCATTAGTGGGATGAAAAAAAATCAATTACATTTTATCCATGTTGTACAGTTTACTGAACAAACCAATAAATTAAACTCTGTGTTTCAATCATTTGGTTCATTTCCATTTATAGCTGTTATAAAACAAATCCAGGTGTAAAACATGAATTAACATAAAGGTGAAACCCTGAAAATATTTTACAACTCCATCTGTAAGGCAGCACAACACTTCAATCATCCTTTAAAGTGTTTCATTAAAGTCCCAAATACAGATCCAGGTATTTGAAAGGTCTCTACAATATTTAAATTAGTACTATTTGCACTACTACTTTTTGTTCAGGAGAGAATTGAAGGGAGTTATTGGGGAAGGTTGTATCTAATTTTAAAAAAAGTTTTCACACAAAGAAATACCAATAAACTTAAATAAAGTTAAGCTCACGTTATTCGGTAATTGTAAACGAAGCGTTCATGTGCAGATACAGATGGATGGTAGACACTAAAGAGTTCATGAAAAAAATACATTTCAAAACAAACCATAAAACGCAGATCAAACATATAAACATTCAACTTTAAAGAAGCATCACAATCCAGAGTAAAACCAAAATAATTCTGGACCAAAACTCAATCAACATAACTACTCGGTTTCACCATATTTAAATATTCAAGTCTGGCGTAATAAATATAAAGTTATTTAAATAGTGGTCATGAAATTGTGACCGTTATTTACTTTCAGAAAAGAGCTATTAGGATCCTTTGACTGGTTACAGAAGCCAGACAAATTCATTATTCTTGAAGTCAAGAGCTCATAAATGAATTGATTTGACTCATTTCCAAAGAGTACAAGTATTGTATAAAGTAACAAACAACCTGCTCCCAAGCAACATTCAAAAACTGTTTTGTTTTTATTTTTAACAAAGATGGGATATAGATTGAGCGGCGAATTAAATTTCATTTTCTGTCTGTGGAATGAAGATGTGGAACAGATTAAATGAAGAGATAAAACAACGTCCAGACCTGAGAAAGTTTAAAAAGCCAAATGAAACTGAGATTTTCAGTGGGAACATGGAGGAAGGTGTTAATGCTGCGTATCTGTCCATATATCTACAGAAATATACATACATACACATCAGTCAGTGTATATATGCATAGGTATAACTGTACATGTATATGTACATGTAAATATGTTGTATGTTGTTCATCTTTGTAGTCATTTGTAATTAATATATCATGATAAAACACAGGAAAAGAAAATGTAACTATTAATGAGAGAAGTGGTAGGGTGAAACAACCTTTTCAGTGTAAAAAAACCAACCTGCTCCCAACATAAATGTAATTTGTGATCTGTTGTGATCAGTTCTGTCAGAATGAGCCCCAAACCTCGTTCATGGTAAAGCGGACTCCGGTCGCAGCCATCAGCTGGTGCCAGTGCCGGGCTCGGATGGCCTTGTTTTGGAGCTCTGCCACAGCTCGGAGGGAGACGAGGGTGTTCTTCACCCTGCTGTCCAAACCTGTGAAGGCATCCCATGACCTCATCTAGCAGACACAAAGCCAACAATCAGTGTAGGAGCTTCTGTCAAAATTAAAGCTTTCATTTCAGTTGTAGCCCCTCAAAAAAATTACACTGAAAATAAGCACAATTTTCTGTTTTTGTGGTTAGCAACTCATAAAATTGTAACATAACACAACCTTGTCACTTTGTTCATCCAAGGAGGCAGACTGAACTATCACAATGAATCAAGGATATTCTACAATACGCTGGCAGTCGTCGACTAGCACTGACATTCTGTAACTCTTTATCTGTTTAGGGAATAAACTGTCACAAAGCAACATTGAAGTCTGATTTAACATGCTTACTTTAGCAAACACCTTAAAGGCTGTGTTCACCAACATTCAATAAACAAATAAATAAATAAATAAATAAATATTGGTGGTGTTTTCACCCAAAAAGGGGCGGGACATTAAACAAAGGCAAAATACCCAGATGCGTTATTCTCATCTATTATTAAGAAATGAGTAATAAGACACTTTATTAATTATTCTAGATACGTCTTAAGAATCCGCCTCTTCATCTCTCAATAGAGGTGTTTTACTGTTTTCTGTTTCACTGTTTTTCTGTGGTGTTTTCACCAAAACATGTCCCAGACATTTCATGAAGATTTCAACTTTCCAAAGGAGCAGAATGTACCCTTGAACTGGGTGACAGGCCTGTCCACTTCCAGCTGCTTCTCTACTGCTTAAAAACATTCAAGGTCTTACAAGGAACCATGACAATGATAGATTATAAAGAGACATTTGGAACAGAAGCATATGATTAAGGTTTAAAGTCTGCACTGTCATGACGAACGTTTTAGGAGAAAACTAAAATTCTGAAATTTGAGAGCATCCATCAGCTGTGGATGCTTCCAGCAAGTTCTTCACCAGTTTACCATAGCTCATCTCTCATTATTACAGATACTTTATGCATGTTAGCAGCCAAAAATGAAAAAAAAAAAACAAGAGTTAGCTAAACTATATGAACAACTGACCACATATCGTGTTATTCCACCTCTGGTAAGAACAGAATTAACTTCCCCTTGCAATCACAGACTGGATCAAGGATTTAACACTATAAATATTGACTAGCTGAGTAAAAAAGTCCTCACACTTTGACACAACAAAACTTAGTGATCTAATTACATGCTAGGTTTAAACCTAGCGTTTTAAGGTTTATGTCTCACCTCTTTGTCCAGATTCCGAATGTCTTTAGCGAATCGTTTGCACTCCATATCCATGTCGTCCACATGGATGTCTTTCCAGGGAGTTGTTCTCCATGATGCAATGCTGGATTCCACAATAGTGATCATATCCCACAACTGTTTCAGGAGGGACAGCTCACGCCTGCGGGAAGATGGAAAGTGGGCATAGTGAATTAATCTGGTGTGAAACTGGTAGCAGGTCAGACACAGACTGTGAATGTAAAATGTCTGTAATAACAGCTCATTAGTTTCAAATCTGGCATGGGCTGCTGGTGTTCCCTTCACTGCAGGTTCACCATGTACCTGCATTGTCGGAGCTGTTTGTAGTCTGAGATGGTGACCTCAAACAGGCCTGCAGACTCCACCAGGGAGGTCATGATCACCTCCTGTTCATGGATCTCTTCGTTGAACATATTCAACATATTGTAGGGGTCCTTGCTGTCAAACCTGACAAATGCATGAGCACACAAAGGCACCCGTCAGAACAAACACGTGCACGTGCCCAGACTCATTAGAAATCCGGCTGTGTTTGGCTAATGAGAGGCTGCTGTTTTGCCAAACCTGAGTTGGCTGTTGCAGAACCAGCTCGGAGTCTGCAGTTCTAACTTCATAATGTGACAATTAACAATGACTTCTATGACATTAATGGGAAAATAATCACCTGGTTATTAAGAGACCAATTAGACACATAACTAATCTAACAATTACACTTTATACCAAATGATCTTTTCCTGGGAATTAATTTTAATTATGTTAAGATTCAATAAGCCCTGTTAGATGTGAGCGCCTTGAGATAACACTTGTGTATTATCGTATGACAAGGCGAGGCAAGGTGACATTGTTATCTTCAAAAACATTCACTCAAACACCATGGGAACGCTTTACAGGGAATGTTGTTGTCCTCACTAAAGGGATCCTCATCAAGCTCATCACAGATAAACAATTAGAATGAAGCAATAGTTACTGGTATAAAATCAAAAAAGAATAACAATCTAGCACAGTTGTATTAACATAAAATGTGAAACTGCTGATGATAACTCATCAAGGGCTGATGAGCTGAGGTCACAACTTACCCTGTTTAATCCTAGCAAAGAAGTAAAAGGGTACTTAGTATTGCCTGAAGGATTTTTTTTTTTTACATGGTTTCATTTTTGCTAATGAAATAAAGACATGACAGAAAAAGATTATTTCTTCGTCTAATGTACTTTTCACACTGGACTAACATGATCTCTGGACCTGCAGTAATTCTAAAATCACATCCCAACTAAATACAGAAGCATGTAGATCGGCCCATTCACGCTGGATAAGCGAAGTCTGTGTTTTACTATAATCTACTGACACTGATCCCAGAAGGGGCATTAAAGCATTTCACTTTATTAAACATTCACCTTCATTTAACAAGAACTTTGAATATTGAGTTTAAAGTATCTGATCCAAGCACCAATTATCTAACTTCTGGGTTCAGGCTCAGAGGGAAACCAAGATTTGTTAAATTTATCCCTAATATGATTGACTGATCATTAAATGTTGTTTTCTCTCTCCCATAGCATGTGTCTCTCTCTGCTCTCCTTTCTGTCTTCTCTGTTCCCTCAC
>JAOWBL010001231.1:0-15740 GCA_028564865.1 Zenarchopterus dispar | reverse complement strand
GGAGGTTGCTGTGCTCCTCTCTCAGGGAGACTAGCCATTGAGCACTGTTGTTATGTGCTGCATCCTTCTCCCATATGCTCTTCCAGCACCTCTCAGTTTCCAGCCTTGGTGGGTCTATTCTGCTGTTATTACCCTGCCATTGAGCATACACTTTCGCAGGTTGAGTTGCGAACAGCCTGTTTATTCGTCTGGCTTCATTGTCTCTAGTGTATCTCTTTAGGCGGCTGGCCATGGCTTGGAGCCTTTGTTTGGCAGTTTCGAGTGCTTCAGGTACGGGCATCTGGTTGTACTTCTTGGGTACTGGTCTTTTCATTGCACCTTTCTGGGCCTCTGTCAATTGACTCAATTCTCTCCGTGCCGCCTTGATTTTTACCTCCAACCTTCGGTTCCATGGTGGGTAAGGTTTCTCATGGCTCCCATGGTTGCTCTTATAGCCAACCATCTCCAGGATCACTGCTGCTGAAGTGTATATCAGCTCATTGGTCTCTGTGATTGTTGTGGTAGGGATCAGTGCTGCATTCACATTTTCCAGGAGACTTTCAGATGGTACTTCACTTAGTCTTGGTAATCGCTGCCGGGGTTGCCTTGTGTTCATTCTCGCCATGATCTTATCTTTCAGAGCCTTGTTCTCACATCTCGCCATTTCCACCTTGTTCCAGTAGCCGACTTCTCATCAAGGTGCTCTGGTTCCCCAGCACCTGACGCAGACCTTGTTTGGCCGGGCGACGTCTGAGCCGGCATGTCATGTGTTTCATTGTCTCTCATCATTGTATGTAGTACATACAATGATGAGAGACTGTAGCATGAAGACCCACACTGGGTGCTGTTCATTGCCCATTCCCCCCCGGGAATCGAACCCTGGCCACCCGTGTGCCAGTCCTGCATATATAAGCTACCCAGCTGCTTATATAGCCACTTATATAATACATATATATATATATATATATATTCAAAACTTTTTATCTGATTTATTGGAGATTACTATTACTGAGGCAGGTGTAGTTAATGGTAACTCAGCAGCGGCCTTTGGCAGAGATTGAACGGCAAAGCCTAGCTTGTGCACTCCCATGGACTGGCAGCCAAGGCAAGACCTATGGTCTGGGGGCTACCAAACACTGAGACGTCTCCAAGAGAAATGGGGAGATCTTGGCTGGGATCTGGAGACTAATATGTATGTCCTCTAACTCAGCAGCTGTTATGGCTAAAAAGAATTAATAATAAATAATGAATACAATCTTTTTATATATTTCACATTTTCATCTTAGAGTAAGACAAAATTGTACTGACCCTGGATAAAATTATCTTTTTCTTTCTCCTCCTTCATGTGGACCTGTACAAATACACACTTCTTTCCCAAATTAATAGATTTTGTGGCTGTAGTTGCAGAACCACTCACACAAAAGTTCCAGCCATGCCTAAAATTGTTGTGGTCCATCTTCTTCCACTTCTTCTTTCTGGTCCTCTTCTTCTTCTCTGGTTTGTTTGTTTTGCTGGTTGCATGTTAGCTGTACTGCTTAACACTGCCCCTGCAGTTTCCAGTGGCACTGCTCCGTTTTCTGCATCAAACAGTGGATCTACAAGGGCCTTGAAACAGACCAGATAACGCGGATATACAATGCAGGAGGACAAACGGGTCCATCTATGTACATTTTCTGCATCAAGCATAAATGTGAGCTTCTCCAGTCAATCCCTACAATAAGAGATCCTCATTCTAGAGAGAGCGCAAAGACAAATTGAATAAAGTGTAGTCAGCCCTCAAGAAACCACTCAAGAGGAAGAGAAGAAAACCCTCAACATCAGCCCTCAATCTTTTTTTCCCCCTAAAGCTCTCCAGCAGAACTTTGCTTGACAGAATTCTACAGCACATATCATATTTAATTTTGACTTAGAAAATGATGCAAGGAGAGTTTGAGGAGCTGCCAGAAAATATCAATCTGAAATTTGGTAACGGGGCAGTTTCATTACATTTTGAATGTTGCAGGGAGAAGTAAACATGACGGGAAGAAAATTATATAATCAGTCACACTTTGGCACAAAGGCGCATAACATTTCATTTTACTTAGCATTTAAAGACAAACTTAGAGAACAAAAGAGGTTTCTCAATTCTAAAGCCCTGATCCACACAAACACTCAGCAAATAACACAATGCAATTATTAAATAGATAATGTTTTGGGGGCTCATATATAAAACTGTGTGCAGGATACTTTCTAAAAGTATATAAAACTGTGCAAATGCACAGGTGTAAGCAGTTTCAAGATCTGAAGGTGGAGGTGAAGAGGAAGATGGCATGCCACCATCAGAGTGCGCCTGCCACAGTTGGGGGCCCTGGCATACCCAATTCCACACCCCTTGCCTTCATAGTCAGGGCTGCAAGTGTGTCTGGAAAGGCGATAGAAATACAGAGCAGGCAGAGACCACAGAGGAGACCTGTAAAGTATAAATTCTGTTTATTAAATAAATGTTGTGTTTAAACAAGAGAATTGTAAAAAAAAAGGCAGTGAAAAAGCTATATTGTATCGCCAGTTGCTCTACATTTGGAAGCAGTGGGTGGAGAGAAGATTCCCAGCCTGGTGAATCCTGCAAACGCAGCTGCAGAGATGGCTTGCCCAAGCAAAAGTGTTCCCTGAGTGCATGGCGCACTTGAAAGTGGTCGCGTGCTCACGGACACTGTCCTGCAAATGCAAAGAGACACAATCAGTGTGGTGAAAAAAGCCTGGGATGAACTGTAACAAATCCGTGATGAGTGAAATGTGTGGTATTTTATCTGAAATTTCTAGCTAATTGAAAGAACTTGTTAAAAAATAAATCTTGCTTACTGTTGTCTTACAAACGCTGCATGACATTTTCACGTAGTCTTCCTCCTGGTTGAAAGACTTCATTACGGCTAGGGGGCTTGCGCCAGGGTCCTCATGGTGAGGTGTAGGGAAACCAGGTGGATGAAGAATGGCATTCCTCAGTGCTATGTTGTGGAAAACACCATGATTATTCTGCACACCTTTGTGGGTGATTCTACAGTCTGTCCCCCACTGCATCCAAACACCTCTACCAGTTTTTGAGGAGGCTGATGGCTTGCTCCATAATAGAGCGCATAATCGTGGACCACATCGAAGTCCAACTCCTCTGTGCTTTGTAGGTTTTCAAATGGAGTGAGGAGCCAGCACCACAGGGGGTAGCCACTGTCACCTGCAGGTCATGCCAGAAGAATAATAATGTTTATAATTATGTTTTAACAATCATGTTTTAATTATCTGAATTTCTACAATGTGTATTTACTTACCAAGAAGCTGGCCACCATGCGAGTTCTTATAGCAATGAGTGTAGTCAATTGTGTGATTAAATTTAGAAAACCGGACATTGCTACAAATAACCTTTTGATGTTGGCCTGTTCTCTCACAGCGCAAGGCATCTTAATGTATTGAGTAGTCAATAATGCCATCCAAAACGACTGTCATTATTGTACTCAGGGATGGCTGAGATATTCCACACCTAAGGATAGAATTTGATAAGATAATTGAATTTAACCTTTAGGTATAAAATGTTATATACTGTTTATCTTATCAAACATATATCAGCCTTCTGTCAGCTAATTCCCACTTGACAGAGCCGGTTTCCAGAAACCTGAGAGTAGTCAACAGCTGCAGATGCACTGAGATTGCATGGTCCCAATGGGTCAGTCGATCTAACACTTGGCCCAGTTTACCACATAGATCTAAGAGCATTGCTTTAGCCAATCTAAATCGGCATATCAGTCAATCACCATCATCATAAGATAAAATAAGATATACTTTATTGATTCCCGAGGGGGAAATTCCAGTATCACAGCAGCAAACAATGAAAAAAGTAGAAAGAACAATAATGCAATAGCAAACAATGAAAAAAGAAGAATAATGCAACAAATAAGGCATACAAATACAAATATATACATGCACACAGCAATGGAGTGGATGGAAAAATAGAAAAAGTCCATCCAGAGCAGAGAGTGGTTAAGTCAAGCTGTTATAAAGTCTGATGGCAGTGGGTATGAAGGAGCGTCTGAGTCGTTTAGTCCTGCACCTGGGTGGAATAATCCACTGGCTGAAAGAGCTGCCCATCCGCCACAGCTTGTTGTACAGAGGGTGAGAAGGATTGTCTAGGATTGAAGAGATTTTGTCCTTCACCCTCTTCTCAGCCACCGCCTCCAGGCTGTCCAGGTCCAGTCCCACTACAGAACGAGCTTTCCTCGCCAGCTCATTAAGTCTGTTGGCATCGCCAGACTTGAGTCCACCCCACCAGCACACTACAGTGAAGAATAGTGCACTTGCCACCATAAACTGGTAGAAGGCCTTGAGAAGCCTGCTGCAGACACCAAACAATCTCAACCTCCTCAGGAAGAACATCCTACCCTGGCCTTCCCTGTAGATGGCATTTGTGTTATGAGTCCAGTCTAGTTGGTTTTTGATGTGGATCCCAAGGTATCTGTATGAACTATCTCCACCTCCTTGCTCCAGATGGTAACTGGCACAGGTTGACCCCGGTTCCTCCTGAAGTCCACCACCATCTCCTTAGTCTCGCTGATGTTGAGCTGACGTCAGTTCTAGCTGCACCATGCAACAAAGCTCTCCACCAGACCTCTGTACTCTTCCTTATCATCATTGCTGATGCATCCAACTATGGAGGAGTCATCAGAAAACTTTTGGAGGTAGCAGGATCCAGAATTAAACCGGAAATCGGAGGTGTAGAGAGTAAAGAGGAATGGAGACAGAACAGTTCCTTGAGGCACCCCTGTGCTGCTGGAAACAGTCCCAGATACGCAGCCGTCCACCCTGACGTCCTGCGGTCGGTCTGTGAGGTAGTCCACAATCCAGGTTGTGATGTCCGGGTGAAGCTGCATATCCAGCAGCTTGTCTATCAGGAGGCTGAGGTGGATGCTGTTGAAGGCACTGGAGAAGTCGAAGAAAGTGACTCTCACAGAGCTTCCCGCACCCTCGAGGTGAGACAGAGTCCTATGAGTGAAGAAGATGATGGCGTCTTCCACACCGATGTGCTGCTGGTGTACAAACTGACAGGGGTCCAGGAAGGCAGAGAGCAATGACCTCAGGTGATGGAGAACAAGCCTCTTAAGTGTTTTCATGATGTGTGATGTACCGTATATACTCACTCATAAGTCGAGATTTTTTTCCCAGAAAATTGGTCCCAAAAAGTGCATCCGACTTATGAGCGGGTCAGTCTAAGACATTAATTTTTTCCGGTGTTTAAAGTTGGCCAAAGTACGTTAATACATCGACAATTTAACTTCTCTAGAGGTTAATAGCAACAAACAACTTTGATAATCAATAAATTAAAAAAAAAAGATGTTGTTTTCTTACCTTTGTGTTTTTAAAGCAATTATCCGGCAATCTATGCGCTAATTATCCAACACCATAATTATATAAGGTATTCTTTTACAATTAGTCCCAGCGAACTTGTGATAAATTGTACCTGAACATTGTGTCTCGATCACTGGTTTTTAAAATACGTAAACTTGCCATGGTTGATCATAAAATACTAAAGGAATAGTATTAGTGACATTTATTAACAATGTTTATTTATGTTTATTAACCTCAATGTACAGGCACTGAGCCGGGGGGCAATAAGCATGCCCACCCCTGCACAGCGCCTCTGGGCAACTCCAGAGTGGAACAGGGTCCAACCCCTCTCAAGAGGACTGGTTCCAGAGCCCAAGCCATGTATCGAGGTGACTTCAACTATATCAAGTCAGAACCTCTCAACCTCATACACCAGCTCAGGCTCCTTCCCCACCAGAGAGGTGACATTCCATGTCCCTAGAACCAGCTTCCTCAGCCAAGGATCAGACTGCCAAGTTCCTGGCCTTCAGCCACCACCTAGCACACACTGCACCTGACCCCTATGGCCCCTCCCACAGGTGGTGAGTCCATGAGAAGGGAAGCCCATGTTTCCTCTTTGGGCTATGCCCAGCTGACCCCCATGGGTGCAGGCCTAACCATGAGGTGCTCGCCATCGAGCCCTACCCTGGCTCCGGGGGGACTGTTCCCTAACACCACCTGCTGGTTGACAGAACTGCCCCCGGTGACCCACGTCTGGGCAAGGGAAAATGAGAACTCCTGTTTTCATTCCTCATATGGGGTCATTTGAGCTGCGCTTTGTCTGGCTCCTCACTAAGGACCTGTTTGTCTTGGGGGACCCTACCAGGGGCTTAAGTCCTGGACATCTGATCTCCTAGGATCATTGGAACTCTCAAACTCCTCCACCACGATAAGGTGTCGGCTCAGGGAGGAGTAATTTGAAGATGTACATATTAACATACAGTGCTGTAACTCTTAAATGAGTGCTTATAGAATGTATGTCACTGTCCAGGGACACATCTATAATATTGCAGGTTTCTGTGTTTAGGATTACGAGGGTCTACAAGTCTGATGTGAATGGTTAAATGCACAAGATGAATGTAGCTTGAATTCATCATCTCATCATCTGCACTTCCAGCTTCCCCTTCTCCAAAATGTTTGTGTGGAAGCATCAAAGTTTGCATACAGGTTTTATTAAGTTTGTTTTTATAAATTACAACCTTTGTGTATAAAGTGACATGCGTCATTTTCAGGCCCCTCTTTAAACATACACAACATTTACAAATGAGCCCTCTGAACCAACAGCTTTGAAAAAGCTGCATATATAACTAAGTTTTGAATCCAGTAAAATTGACATATCCTATATTCTTAATACCAAAAGTGACAGTTGGAAGACACAAAAAAGGACAAGGTGACAGAGAAGAAGACTATTAAAAGTGAAACAAAGTGGGAGATGGGGAAAAATATGAAAAGAAATTCCCTGGGAAGAAACAGGAAAAGAGGAATTTTGAAAAGCTCGAGATGTTGAACTTCAGAGAAAATAATTTGTAGTTAAATACATCCTAATAGTCATCTTTATCCCTCTGGAGATAATGCATTTCAGCTCAATTGCTCAATTTGTTGCATAAGAATCCAAACCAGTGTTGAATGTGCCTAGTGTCAAGTGTCCATTATATATCTCAGTCTTTGAAACATATGATGGCACTATGGCAGAGGACACTGGAAGCCAAATTCAAGGCATCATAGAGGGAAATATGTCAACTGTCAGAAGGCCAGAAAAGTGCAACCAGAAAAAGGGTACCCAAGAAATACAGTTAGGTGCCTATATCTAAAGCTCTGGAAACCGGTAAACAGAGTCCAAGCCTTGGCTATATCACTGAGGAGATACACAAGAGAGATTAAGGCCAAGAAAATAAACTGGCTGTTCTTCACTAACCCAGCTACAGTGTATTCCCAGTGGCAGGGTAATACCACACAGGCTAACCCACCAAGGCTGAAAACTGAATAATACTGGAAAGGCTTATAGGAAAAGGAAGCATCACATAACAGTTAAGCACAGTGGTTAAAAAATCTAAGAAAGCACCACAGCTTCCTTCCTGAACAAGAGCTGGTAACTAACACAGTGACAGATATTCAAGACAGAATCTCAGGTATGAAGAACTGGACAGCACCGGGGCCTGACATGATTCACACCTACTGATTAAAGAAGCTAACTTCACTTCATGAACACCTAGCAGAACTGACTGCTCAGGGATGGGACCCACCCCAAACGGCAGACCAAGAGGCAAACAATCCTGATTCTGATAGATCTCCAGAAGGGAACAGTCCTATCCAGTTATCAGCCAATAACCTGCCTCTCGACAACAGGGAAGCTCCTCGGAGGGATTGTGGTAGCTAAGATAAGTGGGCACATCGATCAATACATGACAGAGGCACAGAAATGTATTGGTAAAAATACCAGTGGAACCTAACACCACCTGCTGGTTGACAGAACTGCCACCTGAGACTGCAAAACCAGACAAACCTGTGCACAGCTTGGATTGATTACCAGAAAGCCTATGACTCAATGTCACATAAATGGTTCCTGGAATGTCTGAAGCTGTACAAGGTCAACAACACTCTAAGAGCCTTCATTGCAAAGTCAGTGATGATGTGGCAGACCACCCTTGAGGTCAACTTCGAACCAATTGCTCAAGTCTCCATCAAATGTTGCATATATCAAAGAGATGTTCTGTCACTGCTGCTGTTCTGCATAAGCCTGAACCCCCTCAGCCAATTAATCAATAAGACTGGCTATGGATACCGACTTAGGAATGAGTCAACCATCAGTCACCTCCTCTACATGGATAACACCCAGCCAAGAGTGGGAAAGACACTGACTAACCACCAGGATCTACAGCAGGGACATCTAAATGCCATTAGGACTGAAGAAATGTGGTTGAATGGTGACAAAAAGTGGGAAGGTAATCCATACAGAGGGCATTGCACTTCCAGAATAGTAGATGTTGAGGAGAGCTACAAGTACTTTGCGATAGTTGTAGGCAATTGGCAACCCTGATCTCAGGCAAGTATGCAACAGGCAAGTATCTCCACAAATAAGACAAGTTCTGAGTCCGGTCAATTGACAGCTACACCCCATCAGTCATCACATTCCTTGCTGGGATAATAAGCTGGTCAAAGTAGGAAGTTTAGTCCACAGATGTAAAAACACTGAAGATGCTCACCATGCATGGAGGATTCCACCTCAAATCCAGTACCCAGAGACTATACACTAAGCGCAAAGAGGGAGACAGAGGACTAGTGAGCATCAGGGCCACTATCCAAGATGACATATCCAATATTCATAAATACATCAGGAAACAGGCCCCAAGAGATGAAGCACTTAGTGAATGTCTCAGGCAGTGGAAACTGGAAAAGAAGGAGTTGGAGGAACCATCATGGGAGGAAAAATCTTTGCATGGGATGTACCATCGACAGACAGCTGAAGTGGCAGATATGAACAAGACCTACCAATGGCAAGAGAAAACTGGACTGACGCACAGCGCAGAGGCAATAACCATGGCAGCACAGGAGCAAGTGTTGAGCACCAGAGCAATAGAGGCCCAGATCTACTACATCAGGCAAGATCCCAGATGAAAACTGTGCAAAGAGGCCCCTGAAACAGTCCAATACCTAACAGCAGAGTGTAAGATACTGGCAGGAAAAGAATACATGGAACATCATCACTATGCTGCTGGTAAAGTGTACAGAAATGTCTGTGGAGAATATAAACTGGAGATCCATAGGCCACATTGGGAAACACCTCCAAGGTGGTGGAGAATGAGAGAGCTAAGATCCTGTGGGACTTCCAGATAGAAAACCAACAAATGGTAGTGGCTAACCAACTGGACATTGTGATCATGGACAAGCAGTAGAGGAAAACCACTATGATTAACGTAGCCATCCCCAAACGATGGCAACATAAGGAAAAAGGAACACAAGAAACTCAATAAACACCTAGGGCTCAAAGACGACCTGAAGAAAGCTTGGAAATTAAAGGCAACAGTAGTGCCATGGCCACTGGAGCACTGAGGGCCATGGGCCCCACACTGGAGAAGTGACTATATATATATATATATATATATATATATATAAATATAGAAACATACTATGATTTTGGGAGGAAACTGCAGCACCTGGAGGAACCCCACACCAGTTTAGGAATAACACCATGTAAAACGCTACCACTCTACCTACACTTTTAGATATTGTAGGTTTTGATGATCATCATACAATATCCTGTTACCTCAAAAGAGGAAGAAGTAAAACTTCAACTTCAACTGAAATTATCACCAATAAAAAGAACTGAAAATGGCAGTGGACAGATTTTTCCCTCTTTTAAATCAAACAGGTGTTTCTTAATTTATTTTTAGACTTGCAGACGATAACATAACTATGAAGGTTTAATGTTTAGAAGAACTGTGATAAAAGATTTTTGGTGTTGATATCTTTCATGGTTTCTTTTAAATACATATCTTGTATTCATTCTAAATTCAGGATCCTTAACTTATTTAGAAAGAAAGCTGCTAAACTTTTTCATCAGCCTCTCATTCAATAAGTTACATACTCAGGTTCCTTCAAAGCAACTGAGTTTTACAAATCTTTTTTATTTGCATACTTTAAAACCACCTACAATGTGGGAATTTTAATGAACCAGAACAGAACAATAACAAGTCTAAACCTGTCAGGTCATGCAGATTTATTTCCATAAACACATAATAGATAATAGATAGAAATATTACCACAAGCCAATTTGCTCCATAATGCCAGCAACTGATATTTGTGATTTAAACTTCAACCAGTTGCCAACAAACTTAGTGGTAGAAAATGTCATCTACTCTGTTCTCATTTTCCCTGACTCTTAAACTGGTGGGATCTTATCTCATGTTTGCATGAAGTTATACACAGCACTTGATATTTACTCCTCGAAAAAGCTGTTGGGTAATTTAGGTCTAAATATGATCACTTATAAAACATACATAGGAATTTTAAAAAGCTGCAGTAGAAAAGATTATTTTTTTCCATGCAACAAAAAAGACAGAAAAGCAGTGAAAGCACTTTAATGAATTTATGCATATTCATATATCCACTTGACCAGTCCAGGGTGTACCCTTGCCTCTTGCTTGAGATGGGCTGGGATTGGCTCCAGCAGACCCCCATGACCCAGTAATTGATTCAGCGGGTATAGAAAATGGATGGATGGCATATATCCACTTTATTAGTGATACCAGGTTTAGCTCATAGAGTAGCCAGTGAGAATTATTTCCAATAGACATGCAATGTCACAAAAGATGCATAGTTAAAAGGAAAAACAAAAGTGTAAAAGTGCCACTACGAGATGTACCAAATAAAGTGACCGGTAAGTATAATTCAGCTTCCGTGTTTTTGTCATTTTGTGTCTCATACTTTTTAAAAAAAATACTTAGTTTAGGATATATTTTGAGTAATTAAGCTGTTGAACCTCTGATCTTTTTTACACCTCTGTGAAATGATTTGATTAACTTCCCCAGAGGAAATGTCAAGAATACCAAAAAGTCATATCAAATTTGTTACAAGCTGTGGTCTGTCTAACTTCTTTAACCCTAGGCATCCAGTTAGCCTTCTTGAAAATCCTTATTTTAAGTAATCTTCCAGTGCCCTGCCTAAGAGTGGCTGAAGGTTACACACACTGGTTTTCAGAGTTCTTAGGAAAATTCTTCTTTGTGTTTACTGAGGACAGTCTGCTGTGAGACCCTTCCAGCTTTCTTGAGTGATGTGAAGCATTGTAAGTGTAAATTACCCCCCAAAAAGTAGAGTTTTTGCCTGTGACAGTTGAAGCAGTTCTACAGTCAAACACAACTCACCACCTGAACCTCTCCCCCTGTGCCCAGCTCACTGCCATCCTTTCCCCATTAGCTGCAGCTATTACAACCCCTGAGAGAGAGTCATTACTGATCCTATCAGTGATGATGAAGCTCTCAGCTCAAAACTTCAGTTGCTTGCAAAGGCTGTGCTTGATTGGCAGGATACAGAGGGTGCTGGGTGGATGGTGGTGGTGGTGGGGGAATGGCAAAGGAATAGAGGTTTGGTATACAGGGCTTGTATGATGGGCACTCCACTTGAAATGTGGATTGGCTTTGCCACTCCAATCAGGCCTCTGGATGATAAATTAAGTGTGTCTCTCTTACCCTTCCTCTAACCCCCCACTGCCAACCTCTAACACACACACACACACACACACACACACACACACACCACCTTATCACCCTCCTCTCTGTTCACATTTTTATTCTCCGCCTGGGTGGAGAAAGAAAGGGGGGAGCTTGACAGCAACACAATCACATTTCCATTCAGCTCCTGCCTGCCTATTTTGTGTTCTCGGCAGCCGGTTATGTCATGCAAGCTAACACACAGGCTGGCTAGCCAATTAGTGAGAAGTGCAGAGAATTTGTGAAAGATACAAAAGCTCTTTAAAGGTTTGGACAGGTGTCTCATTTGGCTGAAGGGCATAGTTTACAGGCATTTTCTCTGTCTGTGGTTGAATATGTGGGCAGGAAGTGTCAAAGGTTATTTGTTCTGCTGTCATTTTCCTCTGCTTTTTTCAACACCCTGTCCTTGTCAGTCGATCCTGCCAACCCTCTCCATGGGAATTACAAGAAATTTGAGCTGAAGATGGAGAGGAGTTACCCTGAGGCTTGGGGGTGGAGAGTGGGTTTGGGGTAATGATGGGAAGCGATCTTGTGAGGGCGGGAGGTAAATTTTATTTTATTTTTTCCAGGATAATGCTTGACTTAGGGTTAATATTGGGTCATTTTAGATTCAATTGTTGGCAAAAATGCACCTTTCTTCTGAAATCATTGTGTAGTATTTACTTCCTTTCTTCTGTAATAATTCTGAAGTCACTGCAGTGGTAATAATGGTAGAGATAATTGGCTTGTTGGTTTGCACCAGTATTTTTTTTTTAACATCGTTATTTTCCAACAACTCATTTAGGGATGGGAGAAATTCCTTTTAGCATGCACAATATCAGAGAGGATGAGGGAATACATTCAAATACACTAGTTTTTACACAAGCACCCCCTCTCTTGTACATACGTGACATTCAAAAAACATGCGAATACAATCCATAATAGAGCATCAATGTCACTGCCTCCAGCTGTGAGGACATGCAGAAAGGTGTCAGGGGGAGGGAAGAGGAGAGGCAGAGAAATGGGGGGACATGGCATCAACAGTTTGTTCAGTAGACTACACAGAAATGAGGGGAGAAGAAGAAAAAATATAAGAACAGATTTAGCTGCAATTTGCACAAGGCCTGGTGGCAGTAGTTGCACTTTGGATGACGGGAGAACATTAGAGGCTGACGGTGCCTTTCACCCTCTGTCATCATCATCATCATCATCATTATGGCCTACACAAACCAACAATCGCTGTCAATTTGTGTCAGAGAAGCATGCCATTGCAGCATAATAGCTGCTGTCAGTTAGCTCAAGTTCATCTGGATTAACTCAGTTTACTTTGTTTGTAAAAAGATGGAGTGTTTGTTGTCATGTGACTAAGTTTTGCCTTACTTTGGTTATCTTTGACTTAGAGTTTTAAACATATGATTTATTTAGTCTGAAATGAACTGTTTTTGATTAATCTGATCTTTTGGGGTTTGGTTTGATTTGTCACCCTTGGACTTGACTTGTGAATTTTGATATAGTTGAGCAATTTATGACTGGATAGTTTCTGACTGGTTATAGATGGAGGATATGTCAAAATACTCTGATTTATTTCAGTTTTACTAAGTTAGCTTGGACTAGCAAGCAAAAGAATGGTGTCCACACAGACATGTAGTCAAATCCTAAATTAATTTTATTTAACGTATATGTTTAAAAATTAACATGTGGAAATGTAGAATATCAGAGCTGCAAAGCCATATATAAAAGCTTGTAAATTTATGTTTTATATAAAATCAGGAAAACAAATTCACATGTGTTTGGAGTCCATGCTGAGGAATGAAGGATACTGAGCAACGGAGATCTGCTTTTGTATTCCAAGGTCATTTGCACATATGTCTGTGTTGACAACTGTTGTTTTCATTCTGACCAAAATGACGTACTACAAGCCATGCGACAATGGTAAGTGCTATCATTAGTCAACATTAGTCTTCTCATGTTTAGCATCATGTTTCTATGACAAGGCATGGCAACACAACTTCATGTTTTGACCTAGAGTTGGTCTTTTTTTCTACATTGTTTGTACCACTCTAGGCAAACTATACAATATATGATATGGCTGGATTTCATGTGTTTACAACAGCCAGTGCTAAGTTATTATGCCATTTTTGTTGAAGAAAAAAAATCACAACCCACAATGCACTTACCCAGTAAAATGTTGAGTACATTCTGGAGTTGGATTGCATTTAAGTTGCAGAGCTTTCACACCACAAATGGACATCAGTGTGCTGATATCTGTAAAACAGGCTATCACTTAAGAGAGGTCTTGCTATAGTTGTTTTGGTGCACACCAGCGAACCAAATGCACTCATGCCCAGAGTTACTTTGGTCTATCTAAATGTGCTGATGTAGAACCTCTAATGACACAATTAGGGTCTTGCCATGAGGAAAAAAAGTTAAACCAACGTTCTATGACCTTGTTGGTCTAGACATACTTTGAAGCTCAGTTGGCTTAATGGTGGGCTGTCCCAGTTAGTTGATCTACCCTGTAACACCCAATATGATTCCTGAATTGAAAGCTTGATCATTACTTTGCTGTGGGAAGTTTGCATAGTTATGTGGGTACTCCTTTGTCCCAGTCCAAACATTTGCATGTAAGATTGATTCTTGATTCTAAGTTCTTTAGGGAATGTTGAAAATCTGTAATTGTTTGTCTCCTTGTGATAGACTGCTTAGCTGTCCAGAGTGTACCACCGTTCTTGCCTGGTAACAGCTAGGTTATGTTCCATCCCCTCTGCAACTCTAAAAATTTGGTTTACACTTTTTTGGCTTGGGTTAGCCTTGCCTTGACAAGTCAAGATGTCTGTCCTGCCTGTACTGACTTTGTCTGTAGTTTTCTTAGGTTGATGGAGAAGTGTCATATGTGACTATATTTTTGTGTTTGTTTGGGCTAGAAAGAGATCTGACTTTCCATCTTCAACTTTCCTGTTTTTGGACATGACAATTTAGTTTGATGCAAGTCTGGTCTAGTTTCTGGTTCAGTATAGATCAGATCTTTACATGTCTACTCGGTTTAGTGGCTTTAGGAACATGAAATGTTATCTCTGGTAGGAAAGGAACCTGGGCTGGTGTGTGAGATTGAGAAGTTCCGACTTGATATAGCTGGACTCACCTTGACACATGGCTCGAGCTCCAGAGCCAGTCTTCTTGAGAGGAGTTGGACCCTGTTCCACTCTGGAGTTGCCCAAGGTGAGAGGCGCCGTGCAGGGATGGGCATACTTATTGACCCCTGGCTCAGTGGCTGTACATTGATGTTCACACAGTTGAACGAGAGGGTAGCCTCCATCTACCTTTGGCTGGGTGGATGGGGGTCCTGACTGTTGTTTGTGCTTATGCACCAAACAGCAATTCAGAATACCCACATTTTTTGGAGTCCTTGGGTGGGAGAGTGGGAGACTCCAGTCCTTGCTGGAGAGTGCACCTGGTGGGGAGTCCCTCATTCTGATGGGGGACCAGAAGTCCCCATCAGAATGAGGTATAATACCATTATTATAATATCATTATAATACTATCAGTATAATATCATTATAGATATTATAATTAATACAAACCCCTGCTGGGGAATCCCTCATTCTGATGGGGGACTTCAATGCTGTCATGGGCAAGGACAATGAGACCAAGAAGGGTGTGATTGGGAGGAATGGCCCCTCTGATCTGAATCTGAGTGGTGTTTTCTTTTTGGAATTCTGCACTAGTCACAGATTGTCCATTACAAACACCATGTTGCTGTTGTGGGGGCGTGGGCTGGTGGTTCATGGGTCAGCTGGTCTTGGTGGCCCCCATGCCGTAGATTGGGTGCAGGGGTTTGGAGGGCCTGAGTTGGGGTTACTAGTTGCACCCCTGTGCCCGGGTTCTGGCCCCCATCTGTGGTGGCAGGGTCCTTGTGGGTTTGGGGCTCGGGGGCTGTGGGTGCCTCCTGGGCTGGTCTTCCTGGGCCACCTGGGAAGGGGGCCGAGTTGTTGGCAGGTGATGTTGACAATAACTACCCTTGTTATTGTTGGTGGTATTTGTACTAATTATAATATCAATAATGATATTAGGATTAATAATATTATTGGCACCAGGCACATACCTCTCCTCCATGTATATACATGTAGATGGTCAAGTGTGGATATATGTCTGTATATATGTTTGAATATGTCTGTATATATGTTTGTATAT
>JAOWBL010001230.1:0-15743 GCA_028564865.1 Zenarchopterus dispar | reverse complement strand
ATCCTAACATCATTATTAATATTATAATTAATGCAAGTACCACCAACAATAACAAGGGTAGTTATTGTCATCACCTGACAACAACTCAACCCCCTACCCTGGCGGTCTTTTAAAAGGAGTTGTAAGGCAGGATTTGAACATTGCTCCTGAATTAACGTACCTTCAGTGAAAAATCCCAAAATCTTGTACAGAAAACCATGACATGACGAGAGTTCCTGCCGCAGGTTTCTACCAGTGCAGCACTATGCTAGAATAAAATAAAATTTTAAAAATTTATGTAGGAAAAAAACTTTGGTAGGGACTTTTCCAATTTTAACATTATAATTTTATTTGAACTTAACTTGATGGAAAGTACATTCACTTCTAATTGATTTAGAAATAATTTAATATGATTGTATTCTTCAATAAAAAAAATTCATTAACGAAATAAATATTTTTGTTTTTTAAGATACAACTAAGATCAGAAATTTCATGTTAATTTTTTTCCATTTAAAATCATTTTCTTTTCTTGATCATATTATCTTTTCTTTTCAGTATTTACTTTCTTTACAGTCGTGCCTCTTTTAAGCTGATACGTTATTTGTGCAAAAACTCATTAAAAAAATACATTCTAATTCATGTCCACAGTCATAATGGGCATTATCTATCCAGCCATTTTCTATACCTGCTAAATCCAATTACTGGGTCATGGGGGCCAATCCCAGCCCATTGCAGGCAAGAGGCAGGGGTACACCCTGGACAGGTTGCCAGTTTATCGCAGGGCTAATGGGCATTAGTATTAGTTAAATACAACCTTGGTCAAAGAAAAACAGTAACAACCCCATTGCTGCTTCTACAGGATTTAAAAGATTAAGTTACAGCTAAACCTGCATGAGCTAATCAGCAGCAGGTGAGAACTATAAAAGCAGACATTTTAGCAATTTATTGGTCTGGAGTATTTCAGTACATTAACACAATACTAAGAGGGAAAGACATAAGCAATGATTTTAGAGAAGTGTATCCCACATGATACAGCAACTTGTACTGTATATCATGACAGAAACTGGCTGATGGTGATTTGGTATGATTGCATTCAATGACTGTGGAGTGACTGTGGACATAAATCAGAATCAGAAAAAAACTTTATTTACCCCAGAGGGGAAATTAGGTGGGCAAAGAGCAGCACAGAGATGTAAAACAACAGATTATGTATAAGAATAAATGTAAAATAAATTAAAATAAAGAAAAAAAGAAACATCCAACTGATCTGTGAGAGCTGAGTTACAACCCTGGTCTGACAAGCCAGGAGACTAGCTAGCAGTAGTTCATCCCGGACCCTCTTTCCCATAACTAGAAAGCAGTTGTGTCAGTTTTTTTTGTTTGTTTGTTTGGTTTTTTTTTGTTATTTATATATTTCTGATCCCAGTAGGAAGACAGAGACAGCACGCTGCATCAGACCAATTGCTGACAGAGACTGTAAACATACTGAAAGTGAATAAACCAGATAAAATACACTTTTAATTCTGCTGGGGTTTGTAAAAATGGAAGTGAAGTGCTGTCAGAAGCTGAATAGTAGTTGGTAGCCGGAACATTCATAGCCAAAACATAGTGGTTGCTTAATCTCTTAATGTTTTCCTTTAATTTATTTGCAGTGAGTAAGTAGTCTTGTTCATTAAAGAAATCATTTTGTGTTTATTATGGTTCAGCAACTGACCAGCTGAATGAAAGTTGTTTGATTAACTTTTGTCAAGATTTTGATGTTGTTACTGTATGTTTCAGTTTTGTTTAAGTTTTTTATTTGTTTGTTTTAGTGGCTGTGGTTTTACTCAGTGTGTCTCTGTGAGTGCAGCCAGACATGTAGGCAGAGAGATGCTCATTTGTCTTAGCGATGTGAAATAGTTCATATGATTTTTTAGTTCTTTGATCTCTGTATTGTGAAATTTAATATTTTGCTTTGCATGTAACTCCTGTTTTGTAAGAAATCACATTAGTTATCTTATGGGTGAAATTTAATTTTAATCTTCATTTGTAATTTTGTTGGTTTTGTTTTTCAGTCAATTCATAAAGCCTGACTGTAAGAGGGCTAAATGCCTTAAAAATATGAGTGGGTGGTTATTGTTGAGCATCTTTTAGTATGTTTATAATGTAGACTACAGACTGAGCAGATGGTGAATTCATGATACAAGGAAGTTTTTCCTGACACTGTCAATTCATAGATCAAGGAAGGGGGGGTTTATTCGTCTTCCCTGTCCTTGCTCTTAGATTGGGTTTCCTGTGATATTGATAGTGAGCTTTGCGACTGGGTCTGAAGAGAGACCAAATATCACGACACACTGCTGTGCTCACTGAACGCCTCTTGCTCCAGCTACACTGTGACGTGATAGGCCTGTTGCTGCTAACACCCACTCAGTCCATCATCCATTATGAACATCTTTCCCTGATCCCCTTGAACTGGACTCTCTATCTTTTTTTTTATTCCCTGATGAACTCTGAAGTTCATCAGGGAATAATAGACTTACCTCTTCATCTCATTGAACTGTGAATTTTGAACTGAGTGGTCCTGCAAACAGTTGCTGTGTGCAGTATATGTGTGTTTTGAAAATGTATTATGACTCAATAGAAAGAATTGGTGAACCTCTGTAATTTTGCGTACATAATGAAAGATATTTAAACTGGATTCAACCAGTTGCTATTTTGGTACATTATGGGCTATCGCTGTATCTGTATTTCTAGTGCCAGTACTTACTGTATTTAAGTTAAAACTTTTAGTGTTATTATTATGTTTCCTTCCTTTGTGACAAAGCTGGCATATTTCAGTCCTGCCTGTTTCCAGTGGTCAAATTAACTGAACCATCTCATGGTATAAACATTAATTCATCTTTACTCAATATCCTAGAGGTGTGTTACAGAAGTAACTTTTGCTGCACAATAATCTGAGAAGGATTACAAAACAGTTTCGAAAGAATTAAGAGTTTGGTATTTTACAATGATGTAGTTGTGATGCCCCCGTACAACACAGTGATGCAAGTGGTCATGATGCACAGTGAAAGATGTCCAGTTGGCATTTATTAAAACACTTTGAAGTGAATGAGAATGCTTTGTCTATGCCAGACTCTCTCAGTCTTTGGAGAAAAGTGTTGTGACTTGTCCAACTTGAGTGATTATCCAGGTCATCTGTCATCTGCAGATTTTAGAATCTTTTTTTTTTTACTTAAAAGTGACTGAGGACACAGACTTGAAGGGTTCTAGTTTAAGTCAGCACACAAAGTCCAGCAGTCACTCAAGCTGCTGAGCCTAGGCCAAGGCTACACAGCTTCTTTGTGGGGAATGGCTGTAATAAAAACTCAAGTATAATCATTGAAACATGCTGACATACATGTCCTTTTTTTCCAGGTGGGAAATGGCTGTGTGTAAAGCTGCAGAAAGGGCATCCATCGTAGACCTGTTAGAGCGGTACACATCCCATCTGGAGTTCCGGTGAAATGAGCAAACACCACCCTCTTAAGACATTTTGTAATGATTGGAGTGAGTACCACTGGCCTGTAATCATTCAGAAAGGTCTTCAGTCTGCTTTTAGGGGATGGAATGATTGGGGTGACTTCAAAAGAGGTTGACAGTTCAGCCTGTGGAAAAGAGATGTTCAAAATGAAGGTGAAAACATAAGCCAATTCTCTTGCACTTCACTCTCAGTGTTTAAGGGCCTGGAAATGGATAAATATTTTATGTAATTCAACTATTTTGAAAGTGAAATTTTAACATCAATATGAAATCTAACAGGGAGCTAATGCTGGGAAGAAGGTCAGGGGTAATATGTTCATGCTTCTTTGTGACTGCTATGAGTAGAGTTGGAGTGTTTTGAACCATCTAAAACCAGTAGAGTGAGTCCTCATCAAGACCTGAGTACAGTGCAGTACTTTATTAAGATAACATGTACTTCATTGATCCCAGGATTGGGAATCTATTGGGTCGCAGCAGCAAAACATACCGAAAAAAGAACAAGCTCAACATGAAACTTAGAAATATAAAATAGAAAGTATAGAGTATTATCCAAATCTCAAAGTATTCAGGGCAAGGTTAGATAAAAGTGTGCATAATCTTTTGCAAGTCAGCAGATAAAGACCTGCTTTTTAAGATTATTTTATGCTAGAAAAAAAACAAACTGAGAGCCTGTTTGAGCTGTTATTCATTGAAAAGGTGCTGGATAAGTTATTCAGGGGTAATAATAAGTGTCTGATGGCCATTATTGAATAACAGAAACAATTTAAAAATAAGATTAATATATTAAAAACAGGCCACCACCTGAAAATCAGGAACTAATAAACAGCAAAATCAGTCTCAAAGCCACTGTTATAGCTTGTGACCAGGTGTGGCGCTACAGAGCAACAGACAAGGAATGAGTCCAAACATGGACCTTTACAACCATTAAATGTTACAAATATAAGCCAAGTAACCACAATTGACTTCTCTCAATAAAAATATATGAGGATGTATTTGCAAAAGTACTAAAGATGGACAATCAACAGCTGGAATAAAGTTCTGGTAACTAACCTACACATAAACAACTAATTGAACATGAAGTATAAATATTAGTAGATCTACAAGTATGTCATAGAATGTGTGTGTTTGTTTGTTTGTGTATTGGTGTGTGCGTATTTGCGTGACTTTCAGATGAATACCTCAGGAACAACAGAAGAGAACAACACTCTATGTTTGTGTAAGTATGGTGCATAAACACATTAAGTCATTCTTGGGGGCCCTTACACCATTGCCATACGCAGTCCTGAAGGTTTACTTTAGTTCTTTCATTGGAAAGCCAATTTAACTGCACATTTCAATACATTTTGAATAACAGTGAATCTTTGTGACTTTAGATATAATAAAGTATAATATCCTGAAAAAAACAGAAAACACTGACATTGCATGCACTACAAAAACTATTCTTAGAACTAACAATATCAAGCACCTTGCTCACATGCAGATGAGGAATAATTTGATACTCTGTATCTGCTCAGCTTGCAATTGTGTTGTCTCTCACTTTTTATGCATATTTACTCTTCTTGACATAGAGATTTGATTCTCTGTTTTGTCTGTATAATACGACATTGCCACACCTTGTAATTGATAATGTGTGCTGACTGGTGCATCAAGAGAATTGCTGTTTGTAAATGTTTCTGTCCCATCCATGTTGGCTGAAATCAGTCTTATGTAAACAAAAAAAAAAAAACATGCTGTATTAGTGCCAAATATTCACCTGTAGTTCAACAAATATAGCTTTTCTGAATAAATACTTAAAAATGTGGGATTAATTTGTTGAGAAATGTCAACTGCACCAGGTATCCATCCATTGATTATCTATTCCTGATTCATCCAATTATCTCTTGAGGCAAAAGGTAGAGATACATCCTGGACAGGTCACGAGTCCATCACAGGGCCACATATATAGACAAATAACCCCACACACAGGGGAAATTTAAAATCACCAGCTTGCCTAACCTATAATAGATGTTATTTAGTTGGTGGGAATAAACCAGAGTACCCTGAGAAATCCTACCCGAGCAGGGGTAGAAGGTGCAAACTCTGCAACAAAAGGCCCAGTTCAGCATGTGAACCATGTGCTTTCTACCTGCAAGGCAATAGCACTCACCAAGCCCGATACGGCCCCTTTTGTCAACTGATTACTATTAAAGAAAGCAACAACACATAAATATGCTGGTTTTAAAATGCAAAAACAGTTATACTCACCATTTAGAAGTCAACTTTGACTTTAGATTATGTGCTCAGTAAGCAGGAAGCGGAAAATGTAGCAAAAACTCCCTGCACAGTCACTCAAGAGACTCCGTTTAATCAAGCAGGGAAAATGAATATGTGCAAAAAATGTCCAAGTGACCTTGTTTTTTTGTTTGTTTATTTGGGGTTTTTTTATATTGTAGGAATGTGTGTGCATGTGTAAGTTATCTTATCTGCTGAGTGTCTCAGTCAAATAATATTCCAGGCACGAATCATCTGCTGAGTCAAGTACTGATGAGTTTCAGTCAGAACTACAGACAGAGGAATAATAATGACCAAACACTTGCCATAGAAAGCAGATTGCTTTAAATTTAGTTCTGTTTGATGATTTTTGTCATTAGAGTTATGTTTCTCTCATTCATCCCAAACCTGCTCCTGTCTAAAAGCTGCAGGTAATTTTCCACTTTGCCTCCAAACTCCAATCTTTCAAGCATAATGGCAATTATTTAAACCAAGTATTTTCTACACGGTCCTACTTTGGAAGGATAAATTAAGATGAAAAAAATTGTTACAATTTAGTTCTTTGACTTAATTGTTGGTGTGTAGTTAGTTTAACCCTCAGGACAGCCTATATTGATCGAGCATCATAATTAGGGAACTAACAAGAAGCTGCCTCCTCTCAGAATAGTTAGGTCGAAAGATCAAAACTGTAAGGCCTTTTTTATTATTATTTTACTTTTTTTTATTAATTTGCATGAGTTTTAGACAGTGGAGAAAAATAACAGCCCATTTCTTCTCTCATATCTTCTAATTAAACCCATATTCGTACCTGTTTACATGCTTGGTTGAGATGAGAAGTTGGCTCTTCTTGCATGCCATTAGTGCCTCTTGCAGAAATAAAGTAGAAGGAAAAAAAGAGAACATAAGACCATGCATAAATTTATTAGTAATTCCCTCAGTGCCTTCAGTAGTTTTGTAGCCACTGTGCAAAAATGAAGACATCTATTTATTTCTTTTTCAGTGAAATAGGAAGATATTGACATTCATTGAGCAGGTGAAAACAATAAATCATTTGAGACCATTTCAGCTTCTTAAAAGTGCTGATGCAAAGTATAAAAAAAAACAATATTTTAATTGATGTAATTCAGCCTCATCAGGAGCAATGAACCCTCATTCACTTGGGAGATACTTTAGTTTTTGAAAGACACTTTCTTAATAATTTAGATGACATTGTATTAAGTAGCTAAATAAAACGTGTGCACCAAAACATGTACAACGCGTGTTTATTTATTGGCAGATATTCTTATTATGTAAATATATACTGCTTATTTCTTCTAATGGTCCATATCATGCTTTCTGTAAAGTTGTCAATCCTAAAAACATGTATAGAGAACATGACTCATAATAAAGGCATCTATAAAGTCTAAATAAATGTCATGCCAATAAAATGGTTGGCTAATGCAGTGAAAACACTAAAAAAAAAAAAAAAAAAAAAAAGATCTAATTGTTTTCATACTCCAATCTTACCATTTAATTTAGTAGAATGTTCTCTGGGTTTCTTTAATAACTTCAATACTTTAATGTGTTGATGCACAATCCATTAGGAAATGAAGCTCTGTATTGTTGTATCAACTTGAGTGAATTCACACTTGCCCAGTGCAATGACACATAACCGGCCCAAGATCTAATTTGGAGATGTACTTCCCCAATTTGATCCTGCTGCTGTATCATACAACACAAGAGCCATAAAGAAAATTCAAGAGATGACATAAGCATGAGGAGTATCTGAAGCCTGCTGCTGACAGGCCTGAGAGGCAAATGTGGCTCTCAGCGAGACTCCTTCCTGTTTTGCAGCATCTCCAGCTGAATGCTTTGAATGAGCCCAAACTGCCCTATCTGTCAATTAAATAGGGGGCAATCCAGGACACCATACTGCTGTCCACCTGCTTCACTTTGAGCTTCACCCCACGGCGCTGGATGCTAGTGAAAGCAGTGCAATCAAAGAACATGATTGCCATGATGCAATCATCTCTGTGGTTGCGAATAAGCCCTCGGGAGCCAGTACGTGATGAAATTGTCTACAATCATAGTAGTTTTACAACTGAAAAGAATAGACAGCATTTGAATGAAACTGAGTCTTTATTGATAAGGCTTTTTGATACTGAGGTGCTTCTATTTTTTTTTAACTACAGTCAAGACAGATCAATTGGACTGCTGAAAATTAACTTCAAAATACAAAACAAACTCTTACCAAGACCAATATCACTGAAAATCTTCAGAATATCTGTCTTTGCTGCATTGAAAATTGATTCATTTATTCTTAATGTCTGTATTTTATTTCAGCCTCTAGGCCATTACTGCACTCGCTCGTCAGGAAATAGTGAAGTTCAAGGTCTCACCTTCCTCTCACAGTCTGCAGTGACAGCACAGCAGGATAACAGCAGCCACAGAATTTCAGTTTTTCGTTTCTTTTTTATTTCCCCCTCTGAAGAACTCTTTGATTACAAAGGAAAGGTGCCCTTTTGTTATGCTAAAAGGCCTAAGAGTGAGCAGACACAATTTTACAAAAAGACCTGTAAGTAGTTTACTGCTTTAACTGTTAACTTCTAAGCCAATAGTTGCCTAGGGTTTACTAAAGTGTACTTCTAGTTAATGATTACTTGTAACTTAAGTGCTAATGTAGTTGTGTGAATGTATTCTTATCAAAGCCAGAAGATAGAGAAATGAAATATTTGCAAAAGATTTAAACAGGAACTATTTTTGTGACAGTTTGAAATGCTATCCTTCCCTGGTTTGAAATGCTTTCCCCTCCCTTTTACATAAATTGCTTTTGTACCTGTAAAAGGTATTTTCTCTTAACTGTCTATATCTTTGAGGTTTTATTTCTTTTTAATTCAAAAAAGCCTGTTTGTTAAATGACAAATGGACCTTTTTGGATTGAAGTATTTACTGCTATAAAATAATTTTCCACCAAGAAAGCCAATTCCATTTCTAGAACTTACTATTTTTCTTTTCTTTTTTTTTGTATTCAATAGTTCAAAGCATTATTTTTAGCTTCAGAAATACAGCTGACACTCACTGAAGCATAAAAGGTGCAGTAAAATTGGATTTTCTAAAATAGCATTCAGTTAGTTACACTTTATTTAAATATTCCAAGCAAGATGAAATTTTATTTTGTTCTTTTAAAATATTCAAAAGTAAAGGGAAATTGTGCATAACAGGGTGACAACAGAAGGTGAGTGTCACAGCATTTTCTAAGTAATTATGCTGTAAAACCTAGGGCAAAATATCTTGAGCTAGAGCACCAGAAGGCACTACGTTGGGGAATTTGATCCGTATTCCTCAAATTTACTACCTTTTATATACCTAAGAGAAAATCAATTTGAGGAATGTGTCTTTTCATCTTCGAGTGTTCTTTGTTATTGTTTTAAAGATTGTGTGGTACCTGTTTCAAGCATTTGCTGGTATTTCACTGAAATCTTCTCCATAGAACAAGCAGTAACACAAGCCCATACCATGATCAATCCACTCCCATGCTGAAAAAATTTGATATGTTGAGACATACTGTAAATGACAGTTATGGGTAATGAGAATAACAATTTACTGAATTCATTATTAACACTGAAGTATACCATAAATGTGGTAAACAAACACTTTTAAGCCAGAAAATGATGCCACACTGTCAAAAACTGCTGGAAAAATAAAATAATAGCAAACTGAACTCTGTAAGTCATTAGATACCAAATTTGTAAGTTATGACTTTTTTTGATAGGACTTTCATCCAGTAAAACATATTAGGTACAAAATACAATCAAAAAACCCATAGCTCTGAAAATTAAAAAGAAATAAAATCCATATTTTTATCTTCAGACTTCAGAAAACAATGTGAGCCTATTATATATATATGTATGTATGTATGTATTTGTGTGTGTGTGTGTGTGTGTAAGTTAAAATGTTTCATGTGAAATTTGAATAAACAAAGTTTAATGAATACAGACCTTTCCAGATAAATATGCTTCAGCTTAAAGGTGGTGTGCAGGTTCAACAAGTAGCAGCTGACAGGCAGTAGCTCTATTAAGTGGCATAAAGATGGGGGTTATTTTCCATTTTCAGAATACATTTGACCTTTTTACTGGTGAACATAAAATGACTACCAGTGCTTTACCCTACCTTAACAGAAATGGCCTCGTACTATACATTTTCTTTGAGTGTCTTTCTATGGAAACCACACACATTCTTTTAATTCATGTTCTGCAGCATGTGACAAATGCCCTTGGTAGAAAGAAACTGCAGTACATTTAATTCTATAACAAGAATAAGTAGTCCATCTTCCTCCTCCCCCTTGTTTTTTTTTCCCCCACTCAGAAACGTGCAGACCCGAAGCGTGACCGCAAATCATGTGTTTTGCTCCAGTTACTGCAAGTACAGAAAAGCACTTATTCCAGGAACGTGTTTTTCTTTGGTCGGTTTCCTCAGCGTGTACTTGCTATCAGTCCAACTAATTCTTGTTGAAAAATAAATAAATAAAGGTTTCACAATACGTGCAGAAGCCCCCCCCCCCTCCGCCGCACTTAACCGCCTGTGTGAAGTGAAAGCCTCGAGTCCAGGAAACAACTTCTGACACCGCCGGTGACCGAGGTTTGGGGCGTCACCCAAACTTCACTCAGGCCAATCGGAGTTCACGGTGAAACTTTGTAAACAACTCGTACACGCTGCCTCAGAGCCCATTTACCTCATTAACTACGTTCGGACGCGGTGCTGCTGCTTTCCAGGCTGTCAAGAGAGCCCTGAAACAGGTGAGGCAAAGCCGTGTGGGTGGAAGTTTTCCCTTTCTTTCAGGGCCGTGTTGTGTTTTTGATCTGCGTGTGCTGCGTGTGCTGCGTGAGCGCCTGTGCCCAGAGTTTGTGTGCGTGCTCTCGTGACTCGTAGTAGTAGTAGTAGTAGTAGTGGTTGTTGTTGTTGTTGCTGCTGCTGCTGCTGCAGTAGTAGTGTTAGTGATGGCGTCGCTGTAAAACAACGCTCATGTAAACACGCGAAAGAGAAAAAAGTTCGTGGATTTGGATTGGAAAACTTGCAATACGTTATGGTACATTGTGTACAGTTTAAAGAAAGCGCTCGAGGATGCTTCAGCGTCCAGGATGACGCCGCCACCTCAAACGGGCTCCTGACGCGCGTGCGTGTCCGTTAACATAAAAAACCTCGTCGTTTGTTTTGGTTGAAGAACTGATTGGTACAACGCAAGGCTTTTATGGCTGTGGTGACGTCACACACACACACACACACACACATGCACACACACACACACGTTCAGTCACTGAAACTACTTCTTGTGCTCATTCTGACTTTGCATTTGCGAAGCCTTTGGATAAAATTTCGGAGTAATTTCTAATGATGAGGCCCAGAGCTTAAATGAAAATGACATTTCCTCAGTGATTTGAGACGGACAGACTATTATTAGGTACCTTTTACCGCCTTTACATGTGTCAGAGTGGTTATTAGAAAAGTTATCAAAAGTTGCCTGCTAAGTGCCTGCTTTAAGTGTAGTACGTGAAAAGAGCTACTTAGCAGGTATGGACATTGAAAGGAGGAAATGGCTTATAATGTTTCAAAAGCTCCTAGTAATGTATAAAACCGCCAATCAAAGTCGTCCGTCACTTTAGTAATTGCAGTCATTTCTTAAGTCTCTGATTAGTAAGTAAATTTCTTGGAATTTTCTGTTTCTAAATGTGTATCACCCACTTACTGCCAGTTTCTGACTAGTCTGTGTGATCCATTCCTTTTGCTGTCTCCAGTGGTGTTGAAAGCGGACTGTGGTGTGTGTGTGCACGCTTTATTTTGTTCCCTGCTGTTTCACTGTTTATCTGAAGAGTCTGCTATAGGCTACAGAAATCTTATGTGAACGGATGTGGGCAAAGCTTTCGTTGTGGAACATCAACATGTGTATGCTCTGTGCTCCCTCATCACGCCCACCCCCTGCTGAAGGAGGGCTCGAGGAAGAAGGGGGAGGAAAAAGCTTCCTGTCTCAATGGTTGAAAAACCGAAAGTTTTGGCAGAGACTCGGAGATGTTTTGGAGATTGTGTGTGCAGTCATGATTTTTTTTTTTTTCACTGGAACTTCTCCAGAAATGTCATACATTTCTTTTAAGAAGCCACTTCTCGTTAACTTTATCTTGATTGTTTAGTGCTTCTTTTTTGCAGGTTTCTATGTTACTCCAGTTACTGGAGGGCACACAGCTTTCAGCAGATGCTCAGCAGTACAGTTAATAGACTAATTTTCAAAAGTCTTTTTGCTGAGAGAGAATAGGCTTTTTTTTTATTTTTTGGCTCTTCTGCACAATATGTTGGACCCTCTCATTCTGTTTTGGGCAAATAAACAACACCAGTGACAGCAGATGTCACTACAGTGAGATTGAATAATATCAAATACTTTCATAAGAGTAAAGTTTGTATTTCTATAAACAGCCTAAGTCACAATAAAGGAGAAATGTATTCTGAGTTGGTCACACAACAGAAAAATGTGTCATTAGCTTTCCACACAAATATAGCCAAGTTTTAAAAATTAGTTTCAAAATTATAGAAAAATGAGAAATATAGTGTGCTGTGAGATTCTACAGGTATGTGGAGCCTCACTTACAGGTGTGAGGCCAGATTAAATGAACAACGTACATTTAGTGGAGTTGGTTCTAAATTACCTATGCTGCTTAGTTGTGAAATCATAAATGCACACTACAGATATTGGATATTTTCATTACCTTTCAGCTCTTGACTAAGTTAGCAACGTTCTTAAATGGTCAAACTTTCTCTCCAATGGAATTACATCCAAGGTCAAGCATAGTAGGGGAGGAGGAAGCCAGTCTGGCCAAATCCTCTGTTTCAGCAATGCATCTGTTAATCTCAGCTGTCTGAGGTGTCTGTTTCCAAAAGTATCAGTTGGGGATGTCACGAGCTCTCTATCTTTACTTTATCTTTATTGCCATTGTTTGAAAAGGCCTACAACAAAATTGCAAACTCCCCAAAGTCCACACAATAATACACAACAAATTGCAATAAGTTAAAATTAAAAACTGACATAAAATTAAAAACATGGCATTCAGAGCATTTAGACATCAGTTAAAATCAGTTACACATGGCTGTGCAGTGACTGATTGAAGCACACAACAGCCTTTGAATAAAAACTGTTCATGAATCTGCTGGTGAGTTTTAATAGTTTTATAGCATGTCCCCTGAGGGTAAGGCTGCAAAAAGATGATGTTCAGGGTGAGAAGTGTTTTTTCAAAATGTATTAGTCTTTTTTTATGCAGCAAGTATAGTTGATGTTGTCCAGGGTAGGGAGCTGTGTGTTGATGATTTTTGCAGTGGTCTTAATGATGTTATGTTGTGCCTTTTCATCCTGTGCTCTATTATGTTCTATAAAAATAAACCAATAAAACACAATCCACTTATTTTTATACCTTCTGTGCAGAAGGTATAAAAATAAGTGGATGAACCCCCATGTTGTCATTTATAGGTTTTCTGAGGTGAGCCTCTTTTTCATTGTACTTTTCAGTGCTGTGTTGCAAATGGGCGGACCAAACAGGCCTGGGAAGCCAAAACAACATCCCACATGAGTGACAGATCTGAAACAAGGACTAGCAGAGCTCTGCTGGGACCTGTGGGCATTTGGCCTGCTTCTAGTGGAGTTAGACCCGCTGTAGTCCTGCAAGCCCACCAGCATTGTTGCCTGATATACAGTGGGTGCCAGCAGGCTTTTACTTTGAAGGATCCTAAAATGATCTGCCTTAGCTCCTAACTCCTTCACATGATTCATGCCAGAGGAGCTGTGGAGCTACCAGCAAAATGTGTGACAGAATCTCCTGTTTGGGCAGCAAAATCAGAAATGACAGCTGCATTTAGTTGACCCTCGGTTAACAGAAGCTGCCAGCTCTTAGCTAACCTTTGTTCTGTGACCCTCCCATGCAAAACCACAAGCAGTCATGGCAATTTGTTACTAAAATTAAGAAGGCAACAGTACATATTCTCTTTTATGAATATAAATGTCTGTGCTCTGTTTGGTCTTCTTTCACAGCTCAAAGTCAACATAGTTCTAAGCACTAAGTGACATTGGCTGTGCCAGCTGTCAGTCAAAAGTCCACTCCCTTATTATGTGTAAATTTGTTACTTTATATCATTTTACTAGATGTGGTGCAAAGCAGTTCACACTCTTGATAGATGGCAATGTGAAACCTAGCTGTGGCGACCAAAACCACTTTTGGAAGCAGCCATTACCAATTTATCGGTCTGGATCAGCTTATCCTTGGTGTCCATTTTGTTGATGTATTCTTGGATCTTTGTTGTTTCATCCTGGATGGTGGCTTTGATGCTTACTAACCCATGGCCTCCCTCTTTCTGCTTCTTGTAGCATCTCATGATGCTGGACTGGGGATAAAATCCTCTGTGCATTGAGAGGAGCTTCCTTGTCTTGAAATGAGTGGCTTCCACCTCTTCTTGTGGCAAGATTACTATACCAGCGGGGTACCTTATTAGCAGGGCATGGGCAGGGCATACGTGTTGATGGCCCCGACTTTGTTCTTTCTGTTCAGTCGGCTCTTCAGGATCTACCTTATTCTCTTCAGGTACTTGACTGTGGCCAGCTTCCTTTCAGCCTCCTCATAGTTGCCATTTGCTCGTGGAATCCCCAGGTACTTGTAGCTGTCCTAAACATCCGATATGTATATATGTGGTTTTGACACGTTTGCTATGTGTTGAGACACATTTTTTTTAAAAAAGTGAATAATACTTTTTCATTTGACAATGCGCACTTTGATTTACTGGGAAAAAAAAGATCACTATTGGAGATAAGATAAACAAAACAAAAACATCTTTTGCTTGTTACAAATGTCAAGTAGTGTTGACACCTACTGCAGTGACAGATAACCGCTTAGCTGTCTTCTGCGAAGAGCAGTGACGTCATTGCTTCCTGTCACACAGCGTAAACACAAACGAGGCATATGTCAACAGTTGATGGGCAGACCGCAGTGTTTTGGTGGTTGGTACCTTTAAATGTACAATCTGCTGTGAGCACAAAGCTGATTGGGATGAAAATCTAACGTGCCGGCTTCATTCTGTTGTTTTACGCTATGAGTGAATCAGAAACGTGAGAGAAAAAGAAAAAAAATCATTAATTAGAGGCAAGTTGACTTCACACACAGGAAACAGTGTTTATTAATGCAGTCGAATGCTTTCATCATGCACAGCTGTTCTTGTGTTGATTATCACGAGATGAGAAAAGAGGAAGCTCCATCTTAATACAAATGATCATAAATTTAAATTTGAAGTTTGAAGTGAAACTGCACAGTAACAGGATCGAGCACCATCTCTTCCGGTATCATTATTTTCATGATCCTTTGATTCTGTATTGAGTGAAACTTACTCTGAATCAAAAGTTGTGTGACATGGCAACACTTCTTGTTGAATAGCACTCACTCACAAACTATCATAAAAATCCCTCAACACAGATTTTGTATGTAAGAAAGACTTATTTTTACACTGTACTCAGAAGATTAAATTAGGTAAGTTAAGTTAATAAAGTTAACATATCATTATGTGTCATTTAAAATACTCAGCCTTAAGATGTATATTCAAAATACTATAAACTGTCTAAGTATGACTTGTAGGCAAGATTCAGATTGAATCACTTCTGTAGTGGAATACTGGCATAAATTCATTCTGGCACATGGAGAGAAAGGCAGTAAAGTCCATTGTATGGTATTGTTTCTCAGTTATTTTAGTTTTTCTTTCAATATTAAGGGGTTTTTTTTTATTCACCCCACTACAACAACATGAGACAGCTAACACTGTGCAGAATACAACTTCAACTCCATCCATCCATCCATCCATCCATCCATCTTCCTCCGCTTATCCGTGATCGGGTTGCGGGGGCAGTAGCCTGAGCAGGGAGGCCCAGACTTCCTTCTCCCCAGTCACTTCGTCCAGCTCATCTGGGGGGATCCCGAGACGTTCCCAGGCCAGCCGAGAGACATAGTCTCTCCAATGTGTCC
>JAOWBL010001229.1:0-15744 GCA_028564865.1 Zenarchopterus dispar | reverse complement strand
ACCAGTCTGCCCCTCAAACTATAACAATCATTGCTCCAGCCAGTCCCTAACAAGTGGGAGGGTTTGTAGTAGCAGTTGGTTTTGTTTTTAAATGTTTGTTCATGATGTGTTATCACTGGGACAATTGAAATGAACAAACTCTCGCATTTTGTTGACGCTTTGTTTAAAATGTCAACAAATGTGACGTCATCCAGAAATCACTTACCCTACCTTTAACTATAAACATAGCTTTTTTTTTAGTTACACAAAGACTGGAGAAAGAGTATATTTACAAATATAAACATAAGAAACAAATGTTTTAGGTATAAAGACAGGTCTCTATGCCTACAGCATTTATTGGCAGGTCCATCTGCCACCAAAAAAAAAAATCAAAACTTGATGTTTTTTTCACCATAAGCTTTTCACAGGACATAATTTTTAGGCTTTGGTTCTCCTTACCATAAAACTTTAAAACAAAAAGTGACATATCATGGCGTCCCATGTAGATCCAGCTGTGTTTAGTGCAGTTTTTCAGAACAATATGAGATGGTGAAACTGTTGGTGCGTGATTGAGATCGAGTGGGCCACTGATTTACACATTTTCCAAAACATAAACGTCCCAACAACGTCTTATAAGCCTGAATATCACGTAATCACGTAACACTGAAGAAGTCTTTTAAAGTTAAACATATTCAAGAACCATTAATATATCAAATAAATATCAATGATATCAACAATCACGAGATTTACAGTTAAATCCCTAATTTGTAGTCTTTTAAGCACCTTTGCAAAAACTACAGCTCCCGTCCTTGCGCTTAGCTGGACACTATCATGGTCGCGGGTTTGTGACGTTTTTGACCTGCGCGCGGAGTTATACGACGATCACCGATGGCGAGCGGTAAAAAGAGCGTCCCACTTTCCTCTTTAGCAGCTTATGGAGACGATTCAGAGCCTGATTCCGACCCAGAGCTAGAGGAGTCAGGTATGTTGTGGGTTGCGGAAATTATGAACCGTTGTATGTTTCGTGAGTGTCTTTATCTCAGAATTTCATGTGGTTGCTAACGTTAGCTTTCAGCTAACCCGGTGTAAACCGGGACAAAGTGAAAAATTTCCTACACTCAGAACTATGACAATGTTTTTAGCCATTTGAGAGTTTAATTACGACACACTGACACGTTTACACACAACTTTACTGAACATAGATCTACACTTTAAGACTAAATACGTCCTCCTCAGGTGTTAAAAGTAGGCACAAGGCATGATGGGACATAACTGGATTCACTGCTCTTCTTATTCAAAACATCTCTAGAGACTGGTCAATAAAACCAAATGACTCCCTTTCCATTGTCCAAAGTCCAATTTCTATGCTACCAAGCAAATTGAAGTGATTTAATCTAACTTAAAAGCATTTTTTCAAGCCCCACAACTGTTTAGTCACAATAACTTTAACTATCTTGTTATTAAATTTGTATAAATGTTCTTACTTTTACTATTAAACACTGGAAACCGAAACTGTTAATTTTCTTGGATAAAAAATCACCAAATTTATTTTTTCATTCATTGCAGTCAGTATTTTTAACTAAACTACAAGGTTAAGTAATGCCTTTAACAGTCTTTGAAATTTCAAAATAGTCCATGAACTGTTTGTGTTACTTAATACCTTCTGCTAAAGTTTAATATCCTTTCATGAAATCTGATAACTTTAAAATTCATACAGGAATACGTGTAGCTGTTTGTAATTCAGCATTTAAACTCAGATTGATGCAGCTTTAAACAGATGAGTGGCGGTCGAGTGAGCTCAAAAATCAATGAGAGAGAGAGAGAGAGAGCTCTGATTATGACAAGAAGCATTGAAATCAGCATAATAAAAGAATAATATCAGAATTTTATCCCCACAGTGGTTGTTGATGTATAACATTAACAGATTTTATGTGACTGTAACTGAACCTGCATAGAAGGGGTGACAGAGTTTTGACTGGGACAAGAAAAAATGATTTTAAATAGTAAAACTTTTAAAATATCTTAATGTTTCAAAGTAAATGCATTATAAGGTAGAAATCAAACATGATCAGATTTAGAGCTAAAACAGCTGAAGCGCAGTTCCTGTGTGTGAAGGCTACTCTGACTCTCTGGTAAGGACTTCTGGAGAGTACAAAGCAAAAGACTAATTAGGTTCTGAGTGCTGTAGGTCCAAATGCAGTTTTTACCTTCTGTTTGGACAATATGAGCTTTTTATTTTTCTAGGTAATGATTTTCTCATTCTGTTTATTCATCACCAGGGGGCCATGTGGGAAGCCTTGTGTACAGCTATGGTGACGATGACTTTAACCGAACTGAGGATGCTGAAGACAAAGTCTCTGGAGATGAAGACAGCAGGGAGAGCAACTCGGTCAGTATTTGAGCTCTGAATTTAACTTTGTCTGCCTCTTAAAACAACAACAAAAACATGCAAAATGTCTCAAACACAGAGTGGTTTCAAGAGTTGTCCCTGCGAGCTTTGATCTGAAACGTATTGTTAGAGAAAGGAAATCATTATTTACATGGTCTAATCCTGCTCCAGGACACCCTGATACAAATGACTGAGTCACTAACGGACTTTGATGACAAGCTGATCACGATCAGCTGAATCATGATTAATCTGAATCAGGTGTTCATGCAGGAAGATGTCTCAGTCATGCAGGACAGCGACCCTCGAGGACCGGTGTTGGACATCCCTGCTCTAATGTGTCAGAGCTGAATAAGTGCCGGAGAAGATGTGACCTACAGATCTGACGCACAGCTCGACTTAGTTCTGCTTTTAGTCCGTTTGGATAAATAAAGACAGAATTGCCAAAACCGCGTGGCTGATCTGAGGAAAACAATGGAGCATTAAAAAAATAGTTTGGTTATACTATCATTAACAATAATCATTATTTTACATACTTTGTTGAAGAAATGAGGACAAATAGTTTTACTTTCCTTTGTTCGGTGCTTGTGGTTATTTGTCCCCTCTGCCCCCACATCTTGGTCTCTTCTCCAGTGTTAACCATCTGCGTTTTTGTTTTTATAGGAAATGGACGAATCAGACGAGGGGAGGGACGCAGATGATGTTGAGGTATTTGAACGCCCACCTGCTTGTGCGATAGCTTGACTTTAGAAAACAACACTGTTCACTAGATGGTGCTGTGGGTTCACGAATGCCTGGTGAATGTTTGACTGATGGACTTTAGGTGAGACCTGCTTCACCGCTGAGCTGCTTGATTCATGCATCTTCACATTTGATTTAAAACCTCCTAATGTCCAGAGCTTAACCAAACTGTTTGTCAGAACTCCACTTCATACTAACCCTACTCTGAGTGTGCGTGTATGTGCATGTGCGTGTGTGTGTGTGTTATATAAGCGTATAATATAAGCGTGACAGTGTGCCAGCTTCCTGCTGATGTTTGGTCCAGGTCACTCTGTTGTTATTTAAAAGGAAAAAAGTAATTAGATGTGTAGACTCTGATTTATAACCTATCATTGACTGATAATAATCTGACAGTGAGTTGTTTTTTTTTTTAGTTTGTCATCAAAGGGAGATAACAGTAAAGATGATGTAAACAGTGTTGATTTTGTAACACGTTCTTGGTGTGGTTTCCAGAAAAACACGTACTGGCATGTTGAGCGTTATTCCCAAGGAACAGAAACTCTTCGAGGAAAGTTGTAGGACGACACATAATCGGTTTAGTTTGTGATGTATTTTTGTTTTTAAATAGTTTCCTTGCTCCTAAAAATTTGACAGATGGGTTGGATATTCTCTTGCCTTTGACAGCAGGAAACTGTTGTATTTTTGTCAGTTTTGATTCCTACTAACTACCGTATTTTCCGGACTATAAGTCGCTCCGGAGTATAAGTCGCACCAGCTAAAAAATACATAATGATCTCAACTCTCTTTAAGTTTATGTTTACGTTTTTTATTTCAGTGGTAGTAATAGAAGTAGCAGATACTGGAACACAAGCCTAGAGCGCTCTCTCACGGCTGTCAGTGTGAAAGTAACGAAAATGTGAAATGATATATTTTAATATACAAGTCGCACCTGAGTATAAGCCGCAGGACCAGCCAAACCATGAAAAAAGTGCGACTTATAGTCTGAAAATACGGTAGTCGAGAGAATGAGATCTGATATTTGAATTAGGTTGTACTTTGTCATTAATTCCTTGGAATCATCTTGGCTGTAAACGTTGGCTCCAACTTCCTGTTAAGCCTTGTTTATTATTTGATTGACTTATTGTAGGTTTGTAGGCATGCGTGAGTTGTGTGGATCTCAGATAGTGGACTGCCATCTCTAGTCTCAGGCCTCTGTGTGAGACGCAGTAAAAGACAATAAAAACGTTGAACAGTCAGCTGTCGAGGCCAGTGACCACTTTGGCTGATGATAAACTGAGCAACAGCTGGTAGATGAAGCAACCATCTGATGGATATTAGGATGGCCAAAAAAAAACAAGCATTTACAAAAAAGCTTGTCTTAGGTGGAGAAGTGAGTCGAAAGTACTCAAAGATGGTGATTTCTACAGCGCTGCAGACTAAAAATAACTCGTGGAGAAACAATATTCACAAGAAACTTTATCCAGTATTTAAAACGGCATCCCTCTGCTGCTCGCTGATCTTATGAAGTTAAAATAATTCAGACTGAAATCCCATCACAAGAGCTCAGTGCTAATGCAGAGTCTGAACACTTCTTATGGAGGATTTAGTCAAGCTGGTCTGAGATACTTAAATAGATATTTACTTTATAGTCTGAACACAAAAAACATCCGGGAAAATCACAAATTTCATCAGGATACAAAACTGTGAGAACATCCTCTAAAAACAGTCACAAACTGAAGTCTAATAAAAAAATTTGTTTTCTGATTTTTGATAAAACTGTTAAAATGTTGATTGGGCTCTGTTGACGCTGTTCTTCACAGGTAATTATTTCTATTTATTTAAAAATGTTTCCTAAACTTTCACCAACATATGAACACACATGCATACGGACATGATTTGTCATCATTTCTAGATGACTGGATTCATTTCAAATGTGCTGTTATGATTTATGGCCTGACGGATGACGTGCATAGACAGCTGAAATTGGAAGTGGCTTATTTTGATTAAAAGTGCTGGTTATTTATGATGGGGCCTCGTGATGAGAAGTCTCTTTGGGTTTGTTTGTGAGGATCAATGAAACTTTAAGTGTTTAATGGCTCCGTCTCAGCTACTGCTGCCAGCTGTTCCTTCGTTCGTTCGCTTCCTGTACATTTTTTTTTTTTTTTTGTGAGTTTTGCCAGTAATCTCTGCTCTTCCTGCTCTGCCTCTTCTCCCGCCTCCTCCTGCTTGGAGCATCAGGACACTTCTTTGATGTACAGTTGCTAGGTGACGGCGAGATTCCTGTGAAAAACAGCTCTGCTGCTTTGTGCTGAACTCGCGTTTCCTCCAGCGGGTCGGCGCTACAGACGGCATGTTTAAGACTCCTCCTCCCGCTGAGACCAGGCGTTGACTGGAAGCTGCCTTGATTTACTGTTCTACTTTCTTTTACTTCTTCTCTTCCTCTGGGTCCTTTTAATCTGTTGCTTTAGCGGCTGTGATTTATAGATTTTCAGGTCCACGTGGAATGTGGAGCTTTTGTGTCCAGCTCCACATTTGTCACCAGATTTGTTTGTGTGGACAAGTTAAAACTCACCAGCTTTTAGGCTTAGTTTTAATCCGGTACCCACCACAGATCGTTATTGATTAGATTCTTCTGTCTAATTGGAGGTCTAAATATCCCACGTGTCTGTTTCTCCCCTCTTCCCTTCTCCTCCCTCCTCTTTTTTTTTTTTTTTTTTTTTTTAATTGCAGATCTCAGAAATGGAAAGAAAAGACCCCAATGAGCTTGTTGGTGAGTATTTGTCAGTTTGACCAAAAAAAAAAAAAAAAAGTGGTGCATGAGTATCCAATCCAGTAGTCCTGGAGATTATTGATGACGTAGTTCCCCACAACTGGACCTGGTTACAAAATCGGTTTTCACTGTCATTCAAACTGTCTTAAAAAAAACAATTCATGACACAAACAATTAAAGGATCTGTATGGCGGTGTTGGTGAAATTAAACCACAACAAAAATAAAAATTTGTCCATCCATCCATCCATCCATCCATCATCCATCCATCCATCCATTATTTATACTGACTCAGTCCAGTTCAGTGTCACGAGGATCCAGTCACCATATCTTTGGAAAATTTTAAATTATAATAATAATACCATGAGTTGATTTAATCTTTAACCTTTACTGCTGGGGCTTGTGGTTATTAATGTTGTCGTCTCCCAGCTAGAAGGTCCCTGGTTCGTATCCTGGCAGGCATGGGTTTTCTCTGGCTACTCTGACTTCCCGCCAAAGTTTAAAAACTGGCGATTTTAAATTGCTCATAGGAGGGACTGTGTTTGGTTGTGTCCACATGCGGTTCTGGACTGGAGACTGGTCCATCGGGTTTACCCGTCTCTCACCCAAAGAGAGCCGGGATCGACTCCAGCAGATCCCTGTGACCCTGGATAGGGCAAAATGAATGATGGATGGCTGGGTTGTGAAGAGTTGTCAACATAAGTGCAACAGCGACAAAAAAAACACATTGTAAGCACACCATTAGAAAATTGTAATTATATGGAGGGTAAACGTAATCAATAAAACACAAAATCTGCAAAGCTGAATCATCCCAGCATAGTGTGCCAGCGAGAGCATCACCACTGGATCGTTATCATGGGTCCTGGTCTCGTTTGGCTTTATTGGTCAATATAAAGAGTTATATTAAGATATATTGGTTCACTCCTTCACATCATGAAGGAGTGTCATTGAGCAGGACAGAACTGATGTTGGCTTACTTACGATATTACCACATTCTCATTATTAAGCAATATTATTATTTCACTTTTTCACTCAAATTGCAGATTGTTGGTTTGATCATGTTTGCTGGGTGTTGGTCTGTTAACTGAATGAATCACTCGGCTGCACCAGGCTTGAATAAGAGGCTCTTTGTCAGCCCGCTGAGTTAAGAAAGCCTAACAAGCAGCTGGCAGTGGTTGGTGAGTAATTATTAACCTGTGCAGGTGTGCATGTGAGCATCAGATGAGACAGGGTATGAGTGATGCAGGGAGTGGTGTTTTATACACCGATCTTGGACCATAAATATTCCCTTGTGCTTTTTGTCCGTTTGAGGCATTAGCAGGATCCTGTATAAAATGTTTAAAATCATTTAAAAAAAAAAAAAAACTTCTGTTTTAAAGAAAGTGGCACACAAAGACGCTTTCCAACCTGATGATTTTAGGCCAGGTCAGAAGCCGGGAGTCGGGACTAGATCCTTATGTGTGAACAACTCAAAGACTCAACAAAGACCCTTGCTGATGCATAAGATGCAGAACTGTTGCCGATAGCGACAAATATTTAAAAAAGGTACATATTTAAAGTCATAACTGGGTCCGTTACGGGATTCCCTACGAGTCAGCATGAGGAATGAAATCCTGAAGTAAAAATCAGCAACGCAAGGACGGCATTCGCATAACAACCACACCACAATACAAGCAAACTGCTACTTTTTCATTACAAAATGCTTTTTTTTTTGTACTTTCAACACATGTCTTTTACCTGCTGTGCTAATCCATTCCTTTACGCATGTTCTTTGTATTTTCTTTCTACTCATTGTAAACATAACTCGCACCGCTTGTTTCTTCCGTCAGATCATTTTTAAGAAATCAGATGTGTTTTCCGCGTGATTTTTCTTCATTTTCTGCGCGTAATTTGTTAATATGATGGGGTTTTAGAGACCAATCGGCCAGGGACGCTGGGTGCTGATGAAAGAAAAATCAATAAAGTACATTAATGAATTTAATCTGAATTCAAGCAAACAAAATATTCCACTAATTTTTGGAGCATGAGTGAATAAGCGTGTTAAAAGAATGTCTTCATTTATTTATTTTACTTCGTGTTGTAGTTTCATACTTTTGCCACTAGGAGGTGCTGCAAATCCCTCAGCACCCCGACTTCCAGCAACCCTGCTGTCAATCAAATGAGTTGCTGTCAGATTATGTAACATATGCTTCCCCTCCTCCCCCCATCTGCAGTCAGTCACAGTCCTGTAATCTGAACAGAGCAATGATCGCCTGACTTTTTAAAAAAATCACATACCAGTTTTTATCTGTTAATTCGGTTCGTGACAGTGACTTAACCTGAACGAGGTTAAGTCTTAGCAGGACCACCTTTTGTAGCTGTAAATATAAATATAAACTCTTCATTTTTGACACTGCCACCGTCTCCATCAGTGTACTTTTATCTCAAGGCGTGAGTCGGAGCCGGGACCCTTGACATTCCTGCCGTGGTCTCGCCTCGTCTGTCAGTAAATGTCACGGTGCATCTGGCAGAAAGCCTCCCATCAGCAAGCTGAAGATGGCTCTTTGTCTGTTTGCTGAAGGGACCGCCGTTGTCTGGCGGTCCGAAAAGACCCGGAGGGCACAGACTGTGACTTTCTATTTCCAGGCCTTTCTGTTCTCCGGATGACAGATGGCGATTTAAGAACTGGGAATAATCTTTTCTCTGTCTGTTTTCTCCGTCTTCCCGACTGTGCCGTACAAGAATATTTCTCCTACACCGACTTGAATTGTGAACAGCGGATATTTAAATTACACAACTGTGATTTATTACAACTTCCACTGCGACAGTGAGACTTAACGGGAGGGGGTTTTATTTTGAGTTATCGAGTAAATCTCGGGTTGTTTTGAGAGGATTAGGAAGCTTCTAGGATGCTGAACTCCGACTGTGACGGAGCGTGAACGTCTGCGAGAGAGTTTAATGAAGCTAAAGCCCGTGAGTCATCAGACTTGTCGTGTCAGGTTTTTTATCGTTTGAGGCTACGGTTTATTCACTGTTTTTATAACACAGGGTGTGAAGACTTGTTACTGATCTCCATCGGTATTCACGTATCTGTACATCTGTTAGTGCTTTTCACTTTTGAAATCTAAATAAACCTTCTCGGCATCGTGATGCTGCTTAGTCAGCAAAAACAACACCCAGGTCACCATATCTAGGGGGGCGGGGGGGCTACTGCTCCTGCTCTGAACTTTCCTGACATATTTGTGAAACTGGTCCCATTTCAGTAGCAGACCAAGAAAAAAACTGGAAACCACTGGAAAAAGTGGGCAATGTCACACTAAAACACTCGATTTCCACATTCACCAGCTGCCTCTGTAGAGGGTGGTGTTTATGTGGAGATAAGCAGCATAAGATGCAGATCTGAGCAACATGTTCAGCATTTGTTGAGGTTTATGAAAAAGATAACCAAGGTGGGACAGAAAACTGTAGCGTTGGACGTAATTGTGGCGTTTAATGACCTGCCGGTATTTTCCTGCACAGTTTTTGTTCAATAATCCCGAGTCAGCACTTTAAAAAAAATTTTTTTTTTTTTTTTTTTTAAATCCTCTCTTGTCAAGTCAAGTTGTTACCCGTCCCTGGCTCTTACAGAATGTCAGCGGGCACGAGCTCCAGCATCTGCAGGTTTGCACACATCTTGCAGCAGTTACAATCTGGATGACGACCTTAAATGAAAATACAGACGATCTGTCGGGGTGAGATATAGGCGTGACGCCGAAGAATGCCTGGCCTGTAGTCAGAGGAGAAGCAAAGACGGCGAAGCTGAGGACCAAAGGGAGGGAGGGGAGCCTCTCTTCTAGATACAAGCCCCAACAGCCACTCCCTAGCTGCGACGTGCACGCTTCATACCACACCGCCTCTTAAAGCTGACTGCTATCCACTTCAAACTGAGACGAGGATGCTCAGGAAATTCCCACTGGTGGTGGACACCAGCATGGGTCTTCTGCTCGGTGAACACCTCCATCACTCTTCCTTCTCCTGATCATCCCCCCCCCCCTCCCTCGATGGTTTCTGACTTAATGTGCATGTAAAGACACGTAAAGCCAAAGAGAAAGTCACATTGGTGAGGAACCGCGAGGCCTCATGTTTATCTTTCTGTCTTTGCCAGCTTTGTTCTCGGAGAAGGTGAGGAACATGTCCCCCGATGAGATCAGGATCCCCCCCGAACCTCCCGGACGCTGCTCCAGCCAACTCCAGGTACCCAACCACACCAGTTCCCACGAAGCACATCATAAAATAATAAACGCTGCTATCGTCTGCTGTAATCAGGTTTACCGCCGGCTCGTCTGATGATCAGACCTGAGGCGTGGGGGCGGATTGTTTTTATGAGCTTCATGGAAAAGTCCTTGAAGACTGTTTTTGTGTCTCCGTGTGCTCGAGTCTGAATTCGTCCTGTCAGAAGATGAAAAGTTGTCGTTGGGTGTTAAAGTTGGTGTAGATGGAGTCTCCACCCGCTCCTTCAGCTTTGGTGAAGACTGTTAGATTTTCATGAATTCAAATAAATCTCAGTTTTTTATGTAAAGTGAGTGGTTTAGCAGTTCCAGTCACTCCCTCCGGGGCTGGAAATAAATTGTGGTGGCTGCAGAAATGATACTCCTGTAATTATGGGAGAACAGTGTCTTCTTCAGCTGGCTCGGTATCAGCAGAACCGCTCCTGTTCTGCCTTCCTGGTGTGTTTGGTGCTTCCTAGTCCACAAGTGTGTGTTTTTTGTTGTTGTTTTGTTTGTTTGGTGAGGAGTGAAGGCAGGTCAGGACACACGTCTGACTTGGTAAGCGTGCAGCTCAGCCGTGCACCCCGAGGCCCGACACTCCCACATCTGTAAGTGATGATTCACCTTCACCAGAACAACCTTGACATCCCTGCCCTCGGGTCACCCCGGCAACAGCTCGCACTCCGTCATAACGCAGCTCAGGTGTTCTTCACCAGTATTACGGTTTCACAATCAGCCTCATCACATCACCATATCTGGCCGGGATCCGTTTGGTAAATTAGGTTTTTTTTTAAATCCAGCTGAATCTCAGATAAGTTTGAAGAAAAACAGGATGAAGTGGGCATTTTTCGTTTTGTGACCTCAGTTTGTGGGTTTTTCTCAGAAGTGAAGGTGGTATGAGGCCTCACGTGGAGGTGGAAGAAGATGAGGTCCACAAAATGTCCAGTTTAAACACAGGACACTGCTTTTTGTCATTTTTCTGCTCCTCAGGTGAGAATGGTAAAAATCATGGCGATGAAGATGGAAATATCTGGATATTTGTTGGTATTATATGGGATGAGCTTTAAAAAGACTTTTTTTTCCCCACTAAATCAGATTTAGATTTCTTCGATGAAACTTAAAGCATGTTGTTAAAGACAAGGAAATGCTGGATTTAATGGACTAGACACTTGACGTGTCGGTATGGATGTATTCAGAGAAAGACAGATGGGTGAATAATAATAACATGTCCCGGCAAGATTTTTTTTTTTTTGTACCTTGTTCCATATTTGTCCTCTTGTATCGCCGTGGAGACCGCGGACACATCTGCCAGCTCTCTGCGGCCGAGTCGAACCTGGTTGTCAGATTTTTCTCAGAAGTATCAGAAACCCGTGACACAATGGGGCCCATTCACGCCGACTCGAACCCGGCCGGAGCAGATGACGCGTTAGAGTTCACGTGCACGGCCCCGACCTGGTCCGTGGACGAGCGGCAGAACACGGATGAGTCGTGTCCGTTTGTTTGCATCGTGTTCATTGATTTGTTTGTTTTGTAACAGGAGAAGATCCACAAACTGTACGAGAGGAAGCTCCATGGAGATTTCGACACAAACACCCTCATCCAGAAGAAGAAAGAGTTTAGAAACCCGAGGTATGGAGCTCAGCTGAACTTCACAAATGTCATCAGGTCATTTTCATGACGACTCAGCACAAAAGCAGTCGTGAAGCACGTCTTTGAGGAGCAACGAACGAAACGTCGCCGCTCTTCAAATCTGTTTGAAAAATTGTTGAGATTTTTAAAATACGGGACAGAATTAGCGTTGTTTCCTAGAAATCTGGAGGAATTTGAGATCACATGACTGAGCTGGACACCTCTGACCTCTGATTCGAGTCGTCGCTCGTCAGCATCTGAAATAACAGGCGAGAGCTTACTCGGCGCTACAAACAGAGCTGCTTACAGAGGTAAACATCTGGGGGCTGGTAGGCGTCTGGGACGCAGCGTCACGGCGTGGAAGCGTTTATTCAAACCGTGGATGTGACTGCGGGGGCCGTGATGATGGTAACCAACCAGAACTGTGTCACCGCCATATTTAATCAGCCTATGAGAGTTTAAAACATGCGTCACACCGGGAGATGCTGGATTCATTCTGGCAGATTTAATCGTGGAATCAAAAGTATGTTTACTGTACAGAAATCATGTGACCATTAAAAGACTTTCGTCCTGAAATATTCAAATGTTCTGGACTCCAAACAAGATTTTTAGGGCCAGAATCAACATTTATCAATTACATTACCGTTACACTTTCTCACAAAAGAACAGTTAAATAAAGGTTCACCTGTGGGTTTGGTTTATCAATATCTCATCCTGCGAGACTTCTCTTCAAAACAACAAAAAGAAGATCCAGACTTTGAAGAAGACGGACACAAACATCTTTAGTCTTTAAAAAATGATTGTGATTGCTGCTAGCGCTGTTGTGAAACAGTCGAGAGGATAAAAGCAGCGGATGATTATTCAGAAGCAAAGCTCTTCTGAAATGCACTCGAGTGTAATGATTAATTGATTGATTGATTGATTAGTGTTATAGAACAACTTCATCATATTAATGAGGCCAAAAACAGCTGGAAACTAGATTTTGATGACTTTAGATTGACGTCACATCCAGAGACGTGAAAATCCAAAAACAAGTGTTTCCATTACACTTTTTTGATAAACTGGATTATAGACATCTCTTTGAAAAAAAAAAAACCTCATGAAAGCATGAATTTGTATTTTTTTTTAATATTTAATGATATTTGGCTGTTTTGTTTTTTTGTTTTTTTTCCCACAAATCTAGAGGTAATGGAAACTATTGTTGTTATTCTGAGAGGTTTAATCCTACTTCCTGCTTCCGCTTTAGTGATGTAATAAATGGCGTCGGGTCCTGACTCTCCGGCCAGTGGAAAACCGGACCGGTTCTTTGTAGAACCTGTTTAGAACTGGCTCCAGATTTTGAGTTAACCCAAAAAGACTTAACATTAAGTCGTCTCTGCTGATTTTAAAACTAGAAAAAAACTTTTAGTAAAGATTTTAGAGCTACGTCTGTGTCTAAGATTTCATTTTCTTTCCAGGCGACGATACAGAACTTAAGTTCTTGCAGGTTCAGGAAACGCATAACCTTCAGTCCGGGTTTATCCTCATACAGACTTTAATGCGATTATAAATAAAAATATCGACCCGGTGTTGTTATAAACCTCAAAATGTGCTGAAACTCCTCGTGGATTTAGCTTCTGAATTGTTTGAGAAAGAATAATCTTATTACAGCCCGTCCAAACTTGTGTCCTGACTGTTTTTGGAACATGTAACAGATCCAAAGTTCAGACACGGATTTATATTCAGAAAATACAAAAACAAAACTGACAATCGTTGCATTTTCTCAATCCAACTCAGCTTTTTTCTGAGTCTCGTCATACCTGTCCTCAAAAGACACGTTATCTGGACATGTGTCCCGCCGTCTCATCTAACTTTTTTTTTTTTTTAAATCAGTATTTACGAGAAGCTCATCCAGTTCTGCAGTATTGACGAGCTGGGAACAAACTATCCAAAAGACATGTTTGATCCTCATGGCTGGTCGGAGGAGTCCTACTACGAGGCTCTCGGTACATCTTTCTTCTTCTCCTCTTTTTTTTTTCTTTGCTTCTTCCATTTAATTGCTGGTCAGTATTTATTTATATATATATATTTTTTTTTCTTTTCCCAGCAAAAGCCCAGAAAGTGGAGATGGACAAACTGGAGAAAGCCAAGAAGGAGCGGACCAAGGTGAGGTTACCTGCGGAGGAAAAGTGGATTACTGTGCTGTTGTGTGTCGGGGGCGTGTCTTCGCCAGCTGCTCGCCAAGTTCAGGCCCAGCCAAGCTGTTTTTCTGTTAAAAACAAACCTCTTCAGGACAAGTTTAACCCTTCCGCTATTTTAATTGTCTTAAAGACGATTAGTGTGCGCACGTAAAGGTGTGCGGTCGCAGCTTCGCAGGAAGACGTGCTCGTGTTTAGAAAGCTGACGCACATCCCTTCCAGCGTTTTAAACCACAATACCTGAGTGAGCACGTGAAAAATGCTTACAGGTAACCATGGTTACGGCAAAGTCCAGTTCAAGCCCTGAGCTGGCTGTTTTATGTAATTCTGACTCTTTTTACCAAGAAGTGAAACAGCTGTTTCAGTGTTTTTTGTTTTTGTTTTTTCTTCTTCAGATTGAGTTTGTCACAGGAACCAAGAAGGGCACCAACCCCTCCAGCACAGCAGCCTCCACCACCAGCAGCAGCACCACCACCACAGCCACAGGTAACTGGACCGCTACACCTCATGTACAACAAAAACCCACAAAAACGCTGCGTACGCCATGTTTCACGTCGAGAGAGAGTAAATTCAACTTTCCATGGATTCGAGCATACCAACACACAAATTCTGTCATTTGACAATAAAGTAGTAAAACTTGCTTTTATAAATCAAAATACTGAAAAGTTAAACTTTTAAAACTATTTTTGTGCATTATTGGATCAAATTAGCAGCTATCCATGTTTTTGTTTTGTTTTTTTTCTTATAAAATATGACAGAAATGTTAATAGACAGATACTGCTTTCAGACAAAAAATAAAAAAATAAATGTGGCAGGCTTTTATTTCTTGTTCTCAACATAATTTATATTATACTTTTATATCTTAAATTTCTCTAACTATCTGGAACAAACAAACACTAACGGGACTTTAAATCATTCTGAAGGGAATCTCAATAATCTCAGAAGGATTAACTTCTTGTTTTTTTCTTTGTTTGTGGTTCAGAAACAATGAGGGGAAACTCTTATTTTTAAGATTTTAATATTGATAAATCAGCACGATGTGGTGTCACAAGTGACGTGTTTTGATTTGTTGATTTAAATTCTGACCCTCTGTCTGGATTAATGATCAGATTTAATCCTTGTTAATGACATCATGTGGTTTGTTCATTATAGTTTATTAGTATCTGAATCATCAGACATGTTACCTGTCATGGCTACGCGTGAACGCCGGATTGATCTGGTTTAAAACGAGGAGAAAAGAAACGGCGACGCTTTTCACCTCTTTAAACCCGAGTTCACCGACTCTCTTTAATCCCTCCAGCAGACGCCCAGAAGAGGAAAAGCAAGTGGGATTCTGCCATCCCCGTCACCTTGGCCCAGCCCACGCTCATCACCACCACAGCCACCCTCCCGGCCGTCGTCTCCGTGACGACCACGGCCAGCGGCACCAAGACCACGGTCATCTCCGCCGTGGGCACCATCCTGAAGAAAGCGAAGCAGTGAAGGAGGAGGGCAGGTGGCGCTCACGTGTTTGGGATGTAAGTGAAGGCGACGTGACCTTGGAAGACCTCCGCTGCACTTTAGATGCAGAGTGGACGGGTTGGACAGATCTGGATGGACGGACGGGCGGTGTACACGTTGAGAACCGGGCCCTGCTACAAACGGACTAATCAAAAGACTCGACTGCCTTTCATCTCTGGGATTTTATCTGCACTTCTGCATCGCAAAGCCAACTTTACTGTTTGGTGAAAATACCTTTGAATCCCTCTTCAAAGCTGATCAATAAGACATTCTTTGTTTTTCTTTTATTTATATATATATATATATATATATATATATATATATATATATATATATATATATATATATATATAAAAAAA
>JAOWBL010001228.1:0-15746 GCA_028564865.1 Zenarchopterus dispar | reverse complement strand
ATGCATACATATATATATATATATATATATATATATATATGTATGCATGATTATACACATGTAGATTAAATGGACTCTGTATTACCTGTGTCAATAGAGAAGATGGGTAATTAATCTTTTAAGCCTCTGACCGCTTGTCTTTAAATTGTTCCTGCATCATCTTCTACACAGGTTTCCAATCTAAGCTGACCTCTTTAAGACTATTGTCAAAATGTGTACAAACAAAAAATTGCAAATTTCGATCAACTCAGGGAATTAATATAGTAAGTACTCATCGTTGTCAGACAGGAATTTGGACCAGGAATTGATATCCAGCAAGCTGGAATGAAATGCATATGCTTTGTGGGAGAAGGGTGAACAAATAAAAGTATCAATTCATTCAAAAAAAGTGATGTATTTAAATTAAAGTTCAAGTAAACTCTAAATTTAATTGGCAGGGAAACATCTAAAACATGCAGGACAGTGGCCTTTAAGGAATACAAGTGAAGAACACTGACCTCAGCCTTTATTATTGTTTTTAAACTGTAGATTTAAGCTTTTGAACACCTGATTGTGTGAATGTAAAAAAAACCCACAGGCATTTCAGAATATTGTGATTATTTTATTCTTATTGTTGATTATATACAGTATTATCATGAGAAATTTACGTAAATCATTCAGAATGTAAAGGCTGAAGGGCACAGGTACCAATGTTTCATGTATCTTTGTAATTACTGTAGGGGAGATTGGGTATGGTTGCAACATGGGTAGAGTTGCAACACCACCTCTTCCACCAATCAGGGAATAACATAGGACTCATATGATCAGTTTGCACCTGCTTCCTCCCCAACTGCTCATGGTAGTTGTCAAGGCTGTGAAAATATGTATGCAGATTCTACAGAGAAAAAACAGATTTTGAAGTACGAAAGTAATTTTTTGACCGAGACAATTTTTTGTCTAGTACTTAAACTACATCATAATCATAAGACTCATCAGATGAAAATGAGGTTTCTCAGGATAAATGAGATTTATTTTCTAAACAATGGCTGACAGGGGTAGGGATGGTCGTATCACTTTTTAAAAAAGTGTTACAACCACCCCCTTATATACAACTAAGTTCCTTAATTTTTATAATTTTACAGAAGGCCTAGGCAGTGGAAGAGAAAGACGGAGAGTCGTTACTGCCAATATTTTGAAAAGAGTATTTGATTAAGCCACAGGGAAGGGCAGGATCTGCAATGATTTGCAGATCTTGCAAATCATTGCAAAAGCTAAAAGACCAAGGATCTAGTGATCTTCCCAGTGTAGGCCATGTCCAAAAGCAGGGCCAACGAAAACAACTTGTAAAACCAGGAGAAAGAAGCAGTCTGAAATACTGATACAGTGAAACAATCATTGATGGTAGAAGACCACAGAAGAGGAGCCAAAACGTTGAGAAAAAGTTAATCAACTGAAGTGCTTGGGAATTTCCTAAAGTAAAAAGAGAAAGACATATAAAAATTAGATTTTTGTGACAGGCAAAAGAAAAAGGAGACAAAAGCCACAAAGAAAATTTTCAAAACCAACGTTGAGGATTCTGAGACCTCAAATGATGAAAACTTTTGCATTCTCTTTGGGGAGCCATTTGGCAACTCAAAGTCAAAGGATTTTAATTGATGGTCATCAGAAGGAAACAGATATTGTTCTGGATTATATGTTGATTTAAGTACATTTTATTTTGAAGACTGTCACATTGTGTGGCCTTTGTTTTTTGTTCTTCTTTCTGGCTATTGTTACAACTTACCCCAGCATGTGTTACAATCTACCCTCAAAGTGGGGTGGGTTTTAACAAAGGAGGACCCTGTACTTGGTGTTGTCACACAAGATCTACGATACTCTTGCAGGTGCTTGAATTTGTGACATTTGTAGCCAGCAAATGTGGGTACTTTGTTTGAAAACTCTAAGTTGAAAATTCACTGAGTTACAGGTGCTGAAGTAGAAAGTGTTTCAACCATACTTGGTCTCCCCTAGTACAAAAAATATATATTTAATTAATTCCAATGAAAACAAAATGTTTGAAAGGACATCCAAACCCTGAAAATTAATAGTTTTCCCCAAAAGAACTCAGGATCGATTCGTGTTATCTGAATCTCTAAATCAGTAAGTGGATAATCATTTCTAGATTCTGACATTTAAAGATTTTAAAGTCTAAAGAATTCCTCATACCACCAAAGCCGACAAGAATCATTTTGATCATTTTGAGTTTCCATGAAAACCTAGAAAGATAACCAAAGGTAAAGTTAGTCAACCAAACACAAGTGTCCTCCAAAGACTCAGAGTTAAACTGACACAATATTTTGCTCATACATGTAAAGAAAATATGTTGTATTTACTTTTTTTATAAATTGTGGAAACATACTGATTTACAAATCCTTAGTGAATAGCTTTATAAATCCTCCCTGATAGCCAGGTGGTTTTCACTCACCTAATAAGTCCAGGTCATTGTAATAAAGGCCGTGTTTCTACCCTCATATTTAAGCATAGCAGACCTGCGCCTTCTCTGAGCCTGGCTGCAGCTCTAAAGAACAATAAAAGTCAACAATAAAACAATAAAACAATAAAAGTTTGAGGATCAATTAAACACTGATTTCTGCAAAGACTACATCAGTTATGTGGTTGGATATTGTTTTTAGGTGCCCTTATATTTGGACATTTACTTGAGTAGACAAAGAACCAGCTCACACCTGGAAGCAGTTATCATCCTTCCTGACACACAACTCTACTTTGCAGTGCAAGTAGACGCTGCCATTCGTGCCAGAGAACTGGAACGTGTTGAAAGAGAAGTGGTTGGACGTTCCCTGCCCATTGTCCTTCATCTTCACTGTCTCGTCATCTGGGGTAGGGCAGCTGTTCAGACACATTAAAACAGATGCAGCAGAGGTTTGCTGGCAGCAAACAAATCTGATCATACTGAACACTGCTGTGACTCTCACCCATTGATGATGAGGTCGTATCTCAGGCTTGCATTGGGTGAAGGCTCATCAGTTGCCCAGCAAGAGTCAGTGACAAGAGCAACAGTGTTTTCATCCAACCCAGTTGTCTTCATCTCCACCCAAAGTTTTTGGTTTAGTTCAATGTCGGAGCTTGAATCAATAGGTGTTTTGCGGTCAGGGCTGGTGTAAGCCTCCATGCTCAGACTGTAATTCCACTCTCCAGATGAGATGTGCTGAACTACAGAGCTGAAAAGCAAAGACATACTTCTCTGCTAAAGGTCCTGGTGTGCATTAATTGTCGAAAACAAAGGCTATGGAGGAGAAGGCTGTTCACCCAATACACACCTGTGTTTTAATCTGATGGCCAAAGTCTTGACTTCTGGTTGCCTGTAATAGCAGGAAAAGTCCATGTTCACCTTACCATGACGAATGATTCCACCAGATGTTGAGATGTTCTGGGCCATGATGGTGTTCTTGTAGATAATTTGGCTCTCATTTCCCTAAAGGTTCACATAATACAAAGATTATTACTGGATCTCCAAGTCGACCACCAGTAATAATTTGTATGATCTAGACTCTACAAGATAAATGTGTGTCATGGTGGGTAGTTTTTGTTTTAAATTTAATTTTCATTTGCCATTTGGCTTTGGTGCTTTCATTTTCTGTATCTTATTTACATTAACTTTACAATAACTTTGTGTATTGTTCCGATACAGCTTTTCCTTTTATGCATTTCAATTTACTTCCTTCTTATTCTGTTCATAACTTCATCTTGTTTGAAAATGCTTTGGTCCCTTTAAGCTTCACATCAGCTATATATATGTTTTTAAAAAAAAAAAAAAAAAAAGATACACTGTTGTTCAAGACAATGATCTGGTCCATACCAGGTCTTACAATGAGAGCAAAACCAACTTCAGTTGAAAAAAAAAGACGTATCACACTATTATCATACCCAAGGTCACCTCACAGAAAAAAATAAGAAATTACAAAAGCAATAAAAAGAATTAAATAAACTTGTATATGGCTTTTGGAAATGGTTCCCATAATATATGTTGTTCTGTCCACAAAAAACAAAACAAAAAAAAAAAAAACATGGCAGCATGGTTGCAAATTTTCAGAACAATATCCTATGCAACACGAACACATGGATAAATGAATCCAAAGTGGAGGGAGACAGTTGGTTAGAGCCAAATACAACATTTTGTAGCAAACATCCCATACCAGCTGTGAAGCATGATGGTGGAGAGGTGATGATTTGGGGTTGTTTTGCAGCCAAAGGACTTGGGCAGCTTGCATTGCAGCATTGCATCAACTATGAACTTCTCAGTATACCAGAATATTGTGTAAACAATATGTGAGATTATTATGTTTGACAGCTCAGGCTTGGCTAAAATGTGGTCATGCAACAAAAAGAAGAAGAAAAAAATCCAAATACAGCACTAGATCAACATCGGAATGGCTTAAAAGGAAAATAATCAAGGATCGGTTCAGTCAATGTCCAGATCTCAGCCGAACTTAAACAGTGTGGTTTCATGTCATAAGAGCTGAATACAAACACATGTCTGCAAACCTTAATGAAAATATGCAATGCTGTGAAGACGAATGGACTAAAATTTCTCCATTAATATATGAAACTGATAAAGTCATACTGAAGATGTTCAGGTTACTGCTGCGATTGATACTTCTAAAAACTAAAAAACCATGAGGTATGATTAGTTTTACAGTTAGAATCTGTTTCATCCAAGGTTCCATTATCCTTATTTTAGACTTACTAATGACTAGATGTTTTTAAAACATGTAAAACCTTGGAATTTAAAAACACTGCACTTTTTTCACATAACTATACATAACCTGGCTTTCCAAATTAAGAGTCAGATCATCCATCTTGATACCTTTAGTTTGAATTTCCACTATATTAGATATTTTGTTAGATTTCCTACTTCTTCAGCTTATTTTCTTTTTCGTGGAGTTTAAGTGTTTTCTAACTTTTCTGCTTTGTCTGTTTCTGTATTGTTTCTTTGATTCATCCCTTAAAATTTAGAGCTTTTTGAGAGTACAGAGGATACCCACCATGATCAATGTACCACAGGTCTTCTCGCTGTTGAAGGTAAACGTCACCATGTGGGTCGCATTGTTCACTTCACCTTTACAGCTTTTGTCATTGAGATGTAGGATGGAGTAGCTGATGCCTTTGTCCTTCAACAGACAGTTCGCCAGAGTTACTGACGCTGAATTCTTCCCACAGGTCATCGGCTCACCTGAGCACCCATAACAAAACAGTACAATCATTTAGTTTTTGTCCAGACAGCTTATGTGCAGGACATGGTAAAATAGATCCAAGTTTCTATGAAATGGCTAACAAAATGTTAATAACCTCTCCATATTTGTACATATTTCGAGTGGAAGAGGTACGATTAGCTTTTATTGGTCTGCTCCACATGTCTCCCCAGGCAATAGTTTAATTTCGTTTGTACTGTGCCAGTTCACAACAAGCATCATCTGCAGGGACTTAAGAGAGAAAATAAAGAATTCATTTCAAGTCAAATTAAATACAATCCAGTTTGCTAAAATGTAAGCTAATTATTTTTAATTATCATCTTCTGACATCAGGTCTATGGAAATTTGAAATGGAGCAAAGCATTTTATATGATGAACAAAATGCACAAAATTTCTGTGCACAGCCAAAAGATGAAGGAGGTCCAGTTGCGCAATGTCAAGACTTCATCTTTGCTTTTTGCAGATGATGTGGTCTTGGTGGCATCATCAAGCGCTGAAGCAATTCTCAGTCAGAAAAAAGTAGAATGCCCTTTCTGAGCCAAAAGGCAAGGGTCTATGTTTACCGTGCTGTTTTTTTTACTCACCTATGCTTTTTACACTCACTATGGTCATGAGTTGTGAGTAGTGAACAAAAAAACAAACAAACAAACAAAACCAAGATAACAGATATAAGAACGGCTGAAGTGAGTTTCCTCTGCAGGGTCATGTGGATCAAAGCTGATTGGCTGGAAGGATGGATCAATGGTGCATTTGTGAATTTGAGACTATTTCCATTCTGGAACAAGGGTTGGAGGTAACTATTCCACTAAGCCAGAGTTCAGATGGTGCTGGTCCCAAGAAGCCTGGCTGAATGGGGCTCGTGTGTGTCAGGAAGACCATCCGATGTAAAACCCATGGCAAATATGTGGAACACAATAATCTGACTAAAGGGAAAAGCTGAAAGAAGTAGGAGACAAGAGGCAGAGGTGGTGGAGTACTCACTAGTGTGACACACTGGACAGGAAACACTAAACCTTTCCACAATAAAAGACAGGACAGACAGTACTAACTAAGAAATCTCAGGTCCTTCAGTGTTTAAAAGTCTGTGGTGGAGAGTGCAGTTTTATCTGCAGACATCTGATGGGGCAGCAGCATCAGAGACTGAACAACTTAAAAAAGAATGTCAAGTGGCTCCAGCAGTTTAGCACTGAGGACCAAAGCCAAAGTCACAAAACATAATGGACACATTAAAATATCAGTTTCAATTTCATTTGAAGGACTATGTCATCACGTTTAAGAAGCATTGTGTAATTCTTCCAGTTTCCTGTCCCTACTATCAGCAAAATACGTCAAAAGTAAAGTTGGACTCAATCACACTGCCCTAAATCACACTCCCATCTTGGAATGAATTACTACATCTTATTTCTGTATGACTTGTCATTGTTGAGTCAGATGTTTGTCTTAGAGTGATATATAGTATAACTTTTATGATAATTTCAAGAGTAAACTGTATTTCTTGTGTGCTTCAAAGATGAGACTCAAGAAAGAATATTTTAGTTCACTTGTTATTATGATGTTGTCAAAAACAGGTCACACTGAAAAATCCTGCAGTGCTCTCAGAAAGCAGTTCAAACAACAGCTGACTTACCAAAACTGTTTGTTGGTTTGTACTTGGAGGCAAAAATGGCCCTGCAGTGGCAACGGGTCTCCCCACTCCTGGTGTCCACACCACAGAACTCATGAGGACTGCAGAACTTGTCCTGACAGGCAGCCTGAGGGTAAGCAGCTGGAAACACACAGAAAGGAATAATCATTTTTAAAATTAATCTAGAAAATGTAATGTTACGAAATCATCTTTTTATGCTTTTCACACAAATGCTCATTAAACATCTACTCTGATCGGCCACAACATTAAAGCTAAATATTCATGCGATGGAGAGAGTTTCCTTAATTGCTCATTTCAGGAATTAAGACTTCATATCAGGTTACTTTGAAGCATAAAGAAAGAAGTAGGATAATGTTACAGCAGCTGGTCTGTGATCTCCAGTCTTCCATGCTAACATTGCTGTGGCGTCTACAGGTCTGGGCATAGGACTCTAGGAACTGGCACTTGATGTCATCCACTGTAGGGTATTTGCACAAAGTTTGTGTGCAGGCATTTATGAAAGGCTCTGGATCAATGTATGAGTTGCATGAAGAGAATGGCTCCTCCTGCAGGAGATTACACCTGTTCCAATGGTGCAGAGAATTAAAACAAAGCATAAAAGAAAGTTTTATTAGGGAAAAGAAATACATGCTAATGAAAATACAGGAGTTTTTATTGGTATGGTGTGGAAATTACCATTTTGTGATGGTTGTGCGGTTGATTGTACTGTCAGCAGTATCATTATGTTTTGCATCACAGCTGTGGGAAAACGATATGATTCAGCACTGCTCCTGTTGACTAAAAAGTGGTATGTCTGTAAATGAGGTCTTACTCTGGTGTGCTGTATTTCAAGACTTTATCTTGGCTCAGACTGATGCTGGAATTACCACATGAACCACTGGCAGGTGCTCTGTGTGGACCTAGCAAGTCAAAAGAGAAAGTGTGGAAAATTAAATCTTTTTTTTTCTTTTTTAATCAACATCTATTTAAACTGGAGACATGTTTTACAGCAGAGTGTGAGGCTGATCCTGATATTATGGCCAGAGTTACTGATGCTCCTGGCTCTAGAGAGTTAGATAACGGATGATGTCATCATCTGAAATATATTTTGGCTCGTGGGGATTCGATGTGCTCCTCTGCCTCGTGGTCTTCCTCAGAGTCATTTCAGGTGCCTGGTTTGGGTCTGGGCCCTGGCTGGTCTCCGGGGCGCTGCTGTGGGATATTTCTAGCTGGGGATGCGTGTGCCGGCTGCCTGGGCCCCGGGGGGCTTTCCCGGGCTCTCCCAGTCAGGGGTGGACCCTGTGCCCCCCTGACATGACTCCCTTCTCCACCCCAAATAAAAAAAAAAAAACCATCCCAACATCAGAGAGAGTTTTGGATGCTGAGACCTTCCACCCTACACACCACATCTTTCTCTGTTTTTAAATGCACCCACAGACACAAACACAAATAAACTTTAGGTTTTTAATTTAAAAAAAACACACACACACACAAAAAAACCATATATTAGTTACAGTGAAACCTGAGGAGGCTGGGGGATACCACCTTGCACAATACATCTTTCCTTTTTTTAAAATGCACCCAGACACACCCAGTGGGGTAGGGGAGGAGTATCTAGCCACCCTGGTGTTGCCCTCTGGACATGGGCTATACCCTCTTGTTTTTTTGCTGCCATTGCGTTGGGTGCATGTGGTGGGTGGTGGACAGCAGCTGTCTTGGACACCCTCCCAGATGCTGGTTGTGGTGCCCCCGTTCTCCCTTCCTTCCCCTTCTCCTTCTTCACTGTTAATTAGTTTATGTAAATATAAACTAATCCAAAATGTTCTAAAATGCATTTTAAAAAAGTAAATAAATTACACTGTAAAATGGTGGCTTCGGATTGTTTAATTCTCTTCAAATTTACACCTTTGCAAAATTCTTATAAAAGATTATCACCAGACCAGTGTGCGGTACACGCTGCATCCTGTGTTGTAGATACCATGTAGTTTTGAAAATGCCCCATGCTTCTGCCTTCCTTCTATCTGACCAAACCAGTCAACCAGAATTGATGCAAACACTTGTGTTGGTGTTCAGGACCTTTAATGTCTTCCCTTTCTCCTTTACAAAACAGCTGCTGCCATTGTGAAAGCTGCCACCCAGAAAACCAGTTCCCATTAGTGTTATGTTACCAAAACATGGAATCTGGTTTGATGCAGGACGGAAGGCACACCTTGGACCGCCTCCAGCCTAAGGTTTAATTTGCACCCACCTGTCATCTGGATTATTGCGGTGTTTCCATCAAAGAGGACAGACACTGTGTAGTTTAAGGCCTTAATCTTCGCTGTCACACCTGTCTGGTCCTTAGAGAACTCCACACCGTGGATCATTTGAGCCGTCTCATTGAGAGTCAGAACTTTGTCATCCACCTTTGACACAGCAGAAGAAGTGGAGGACACATTTACACTTCAGTTGTGGCTTCTCATCCTTTTTGCTATGTTTGAGTAACAGAATAAGATAAATGAGTGTAGTATGATGGATTGTAGACATTTGTCTACAATTCTCAATCTTCTTTGTTTGGGATCATTATCCTGTTGCATGACGCAGTTTCAGCCAAGATTTAGCTACTGGAAGAGCTTACACTTGACTAGATTATATCTGTGATACAGACAAGGTCAACTCAGTGACCGTCAGTTATCCAGGTACTGTGATTGCAAAACAAACCCAGTACACAGTTGGTTTGAGGTCATTGTGTTGTATGATGGAGACAAAAAAAAAAATTGGAAATGGCCTAATAATGACTCCCAGATTGATGCACAGTAACCATTGCATCTCTAAGATCATTACTGATGTCTTTGCAGTTTGGCAGTAACCCACCTGAATGATCCAGACCAGCAAACTGCCAAAACTTGTGCTTTTACTGCAGTGTTCTCATGTGTTCATTATCAGTTATTCATTGACAGTGTAACAGTACCACCTGGCTGCTATTACCCTTAAAATTTCTTCAGAAGCAGTTTGGTTTTTAATGGTATAGTATGTCACATCCATCATCCATTATGCTGTATAAACTAGAGAACTGCAGAGGGTCTGACTGCAGGGTCTTTTTTTCCTGTAAATGCTCTCTTATCATTTTGTTAAACCCGTGTTTTGCTTTGTTTCATTCACTAGTGTTTAAATTTTAAAATTACATCGTGTTGCACTCCTTGGTATTGTCAATGTAAGGCACATCTTCATACATTGAGAGGGGAATGATCCAGGAAAACATAGCCATTGAAGTTACTGCATACAAGAAAACATTACTGAACATACTAACAGGAACATAAGAATAAAAACTATTGTAGGAACTCACCTGAACTCTGTTGCCTTGCTCCAGAGAAATCACAGCACCTTCCCTTTCCAGAATCACATGGTCCAGAAAACTTACATCTGAACGGCGTCTTTCCTTGAAGACCCCCAGCACCTCCAGGCCCGGGAGGACTGAGGACCTCAGGAGAGAGTACCCACAGCGATCTGGGATAGTGTGAAGTCTGCCGGCGAAATCGATGACAGTGGAGCTGGCCACAGTGCACACAGCATTCAATGTGCAGCTGATGGAGACGATGAGACACGATAAAAGTCACTTCAGCTCTGCTGGAATTTACAATTACCTATAAAACTATATATGACACTTTTGAAACACAGGTCAACCTACAGTGGAACCACAAAGAAAGAAAACACCTTATTAGAGCAAAAATGACTGAACTGGACAGAATTAAGCATTAATACTTTCTATGAAAAGAGCTTTGAGTTTACTTTTGATGTGAATCTTTACTATACATATCAACTAAAATGACTGAAAACTTGTTGTGGTGATAAAAGTCAGTACCCTGACCTCTATATTTTGGATGATCTGACGGAATTTTAAAAAGTTTTTGATATCAGTCTAGATAAGTGGTAATCTACTCGCAGGTCCATCCATCATTTTTTCTTGTAATCTCCAACTTAATCAAATGTACTTGTAGCAAAATGTGTGGTCCAGCTGGTTCACGTGAGTTTTGGTCACATGATTTATGTTCACTTGAGAGTGTTGAATGAAATTTATAAATCCCGACCAGCAGAAAACCCCGCCAGGAGATTTCTGTTGACCAACCTGAGTACCTCTCGTACTACAGGGACTTTTTTTTTTTTTTTTTGTCCTGTTAAGGATCCTAAAGGCCAATTTTACAGTGATGTTTCTGGTAATGGAGACGCACATAAATGACACATCCCCGAAAAATCTACCCAGAACTCCCGCTAATGGAAACAACGCCTTTTGAGAAATGGATTCATTGTGTGTTAAGTTCTGATATGACTTCCTTTATTATAATCTCTCCTTATTGCAGATACCTGCATCTTGTCAGCCCATGAGCGCGTGGCTGTTTCTCAATATGTGTTCTTGTGTCTACTTGTGTTCTTGCATTCTTGTCAAACGTCATCATGTGGAGCCGAAGTACTTTTCCAATTGCAAGAACTCGTCTGAACAAGAACAGATGAAATGCCTTGATATTGATATGTTCTCGGTCCGCCCAATTTATCGAGGATGCATCCAGCGGAGAATTGTGTAGACTTGAGATAGCAAAGTATCTCACAATTCATTCCGCACCAACAGGGGAAAGTAATAAAAAAAGAGAGAGGAGTACATATGAAATTGTAACTTTACTTTAGTTTGACAGAATGTCATTCTCATATGTTTTCATGTGAGAATTTAGTTATTATAACTCTATAGTTGTGTGTATTTTAAAATTTCCTTCGACTGCTTTTTTCTTTTTTTTTGTGACCAACAGAGGCAAGTTTTTTTTCCTTCACTCTTGTACTGAGCTTTATAACATGGCTTGCATACAAAAAGCATAGAATTCATTAAAAACATGTCGTAAAATGTAATGATTATAAAATCTTGAGCAGGAGCAATATATGCCCCATTCTCAGTTGTTTTAGTGTTAAGGGTGTTTGTTTTTATAGCCAATTAAACTGTAGATATGTGTACAAAGTAATGTCTGTTAGCCTGTGAGATCAGATATGACGTCATCAAGAACACAAGTACACTCATGTATCAACTGTAGAAAGAGAGATATGTGTTCTCGTGTTCTCAAAGTACGTTCTCCTGACTAGTACTTACAAGCACGGACTTCCAAAGAACACAAGTCCGAACTTGTGTTCCTAAGAACTGAGAAAAGCCCCATATCTTATCTGGTCTCCCCTCTTTTTCCTGTCAGTCTGCCTGTTTTGCTGCTCTTTCTGTTGCCTGTGATGTAGCACCTGTTAAAGCTCCTCCTGCCTCCTGGTCTCCTCCATTTGAGCCCCCACCTGAATCATAACTCTGTTACTACACCAATGAAAAAAACATTGTTTTGTCATTTGTCAGTTTGAGTGAGGCCATGCAAATCTCAGGTATAATTATTTGATTGATGCAAAATTCTGGGTGATGTGGACATGTAAAAGTCACTTGACACACATAAAGATTAGATTTAGATGGTGTTGCACTGATGTATGTTTTTAAGCTTATCCAAGTTATCCTAAGTATTTTAAATTATGGTTGTCATTTACACATTCATATATACACTACTCTGTATACAGCAGGGCTTTAATTTCTACACTCATACCCCAATGAGGACATCGGGGAACAATGTGGGGTTTAAGTACACTTTGATGTGACGGAGGAGGGACAGACTGTCAAACCTCTGTTCAGAGGACAACTAACTCTACTGGGTGAAAACTGAACTGGTTACTCACACAGTTAATGTGTAGTTAACTTTTATCAAGCTTTTAGTTTAGTTACTTTTAAAACAGGTTTGTTGTAAATACATACCTTCCATCACCATTGCAGTGCTCTTTGGGTCCACAGTAGCTGATGGCTGTTACAAGTCCACTCTCATCGCAGGTGACAGTCGAACAGATGCTTGGGTCTTTTACCGTGGTGTTTGTCTGATAAAGCTTACCTTGGAGACAGGAGAAGTACATAACAGCATCAAGAACATCATTTTAAGACAAGACAGTTTTTCATTGAAGGTATCAGATCACACCTGAGAGTCGACACCCCGTCATGTCTGTGATGACACCTTTGCTTGTTTCAGACACCTGGAATGTCTGTGTGGAAATTCTGATGCCGTTGACCAGCACGTCAGCCTCCTGAAAAGTACCAGGAAAGCCAGAGATGGTTCAGGATTCACCCATATGGATACTAAAACTGGCATTTCAGGACATGTGACTGTCTGATGGCCTGCACTTTTTTTATCTTATTGTTTATTTTACTGATACGCACCACATTGATATTTGTGTATCCAGAGAATGTCTTGATTGCAAGAATTGACTGAGCCCCAAAGTTGCCAAGTTCAACCTGTTGAATCTGGTGTCAACAGTGTTTCAAAATTATTATTATTTTTTTTTAAATATATAATGATTTGAAAATAAAAAGCCTCCCATAACATATAGTGAACATGAAATCTACTGACCTGAGACTGTTGGCTGTCCTTCAGTGGTATTACATTGACACATTTCCCAGCTTGCTTAAGGTTGGGCAGAATCTTATGAACTCCCGATCCGATTGGTATTTCTCTTGTAAGCACCGACAGGTCACCCCTATCTGCTCCTCCCCCAGACATCAAGATACAGTCGTTGTTGATTCCAGGTTCGAATAAACCATTGAAGCAGACTGCAAATCTGCTCTCATTGAAGCCCACCTATTTAGAAGAAGGAGTTAAAAATTTATACAAAATCGTTGGTTTAAAAAAAATGATCAATCATATACAAAGTTAAGCACCACTACATGTTGACGTTTGTTATCAAATGCATTCAATGATCATTGTTAAAGTGTGTTCCTCTTGCAGAGGTGGACTCACGTATACTTTCTGGTATGTCTGTCCATAGTATGTGATTGGGCAGGATGTGATGCTCATCTCCCCAGAACTGGTAAAATTCTTGTTTGTTGCAGCTACACCTGATCACATGCAGGAGAAATTATCTGCTTATCAGTACAATGACTGATATAGATTAAAAAAAAAAAAAAAAAATCTCATTTTTTACTATTTTTATCAAATTAGTGTAAAAAAATGATTGTGGTTTCAACATTAGAGTTTATATATAGTTATATTCAAAAAGGATATTCATTTGTGTAGTAACAATGTAGTAACTTTAACACTTTATTACTACATGTTTCAAGAAGTTTTAAAAGTCTATACAAATCAACTACCAATATTATCTAAACCAATAATAATAAACACAAAAGAAAAAGTGCTCATGACTTCTCCTTCACCACCCCCCCAATCCCCCCCCCCCCCCCTTTTTTTTTTTTATATATGTAAGAACTGATCTAGTTCTATGTTACTAAATGTTCAAAAGTTTGAACAGAGATTTTGTATAAATTTGATACAGTGACTCAGGCTTGTTTGGATGTCAAGCTACTTACCTGCCAGTGTAGTGAAGGCAGCCAGGCACAGGATGAAGAACATCATCACATAAGCTGACTGCTGACTGGCTCTTGAACACAGTCAGAGTCGATGTAGCTGTAACATAGCAACCCATTACAAGCGGGAAATAATAGAGGTTCATGTTTAAACTTCCTTATCCTCCACACAATTTTAAAATATTTTCTGGAACACATACTAAGACAATGGACAGATGACTGAATGTTAAAGAAAATTAGATGTACTGTAGTTTGACAGGAGGTTTTTCAGGGTGATGAAATTAGTTGTGAAACCGCCATCACTCATCCATTAATGGTTTTGACTTATTTATCACAAAAATACAAAAAGTAATGAGTCCAGTAACTCAGCATATGTTTGCATATATACTCAAGTAGTACTTTATTTGCTAATACTTCAGGTTATTTAAAAAATTTTGAATTGTATAAAGCTGTGGAAATGTGGATTAACAAGGTCAGAAAAATGACAAAGGTAAAGCTCAGGCTAGCTGGGAGTCTAATAACTCGATATTAAGTCAACCATGTAGTTTTATCTGGAATTAATGGGGCATTACTAAAATGTCAAAGCACTGCAGTGACTCGTCTTATCTTCATCCATAGCTTCAAAAGTTTAAAAAGACACCGTTTTCTAGCACAAAACACTCTGAATTTTACAATACTGTTATAAAAGAGAATCCAGCATTGCATACTACAATAATCAGAATCATAGTAGTTGGTTTCACTGTAAAGATTTTAAAAGTAAAATACAGGCAGCAGAGTTTTTTTGTTTTTTCTTTTCATTGTAGTTTGACCAGACAAACACATTCTTTTCCTCTTTTATATAAAGAATAAACCTGCTCTGTGTGGATTTAGCTTTGATTTCCAGGGAACAGTATCAACTCACAGAAGAAACTTCATCCGGATGGTATTAAATACACATACAACCAATCAGAGACATAAACTCTGTGACATACATGATATGCGATAATAGGACTATTGTCATCAACTAAAGACATCCGAATGTTGATGACTGACTGAGGGCTTTCAGTAAAAACTTGTTGATCCAAGGTGAAATTTTGCTATAGTGGCTCTTAGATGCTCCTTTATCAGTCAGCACATTGCTTTGGTACGTTCTGCACCAGTGGGTAAGATCCGTTTTTTTTTTTTTTGGTTTTTTTTTTCTTCTTTTTTTGGATGAATGTTTTGGATGGCCAGGCTTGTATCATAGTGTGTGGGCTATGAAATGTAATTTAACTTGTATATATTGTTTTAAATTGCCACAGTAGCTTAACCACTTTTGAAACCTAGTTTAGGTCATTCTACCAGCATATTGTCAGGAGCAGAACATCAACTTAGATGTAATCAAGTTTTTATATTGTTAATGGCTGACTAACAGGAACAGTTGTTAATTAACATGAAAGGGACTTTAATTGTAAGAGCTAAATACTCTAGCACATACGTGCGTGTGTGTGTGTATGTGTGCATTTGTGCATATATATATACA
>JAOWBL010001225.1:3470-15747 GCA_028564865.1 Zenarchopterus dispar | reverse complement strand
ACACACACACACACACACACACACACACACACACACACACACACACACACACACACACACACACAGCTCCTTCTAGAAGTAGGTCAAAACTCTTCTCAAGACTGCACTTGTGAGAAAGATACAGTTTCCATGGGAACCAGGCAAAAGACTGCCTTATCATCGTATTCGATAAACATATGAGAAGTGCATCAAATTCCTGTAGGCGCGTGGCCATGACTTTGATGTCACTTAGTAAACTTGTGGATTCATGGAGGTGTGGAATGGTAACTCCCACCCCTGCAGCAGTGAGACGGACAGCACGAAGCCGCGAGGACAAAGATCCTGGACTGGAACAAACTCTGCACCTTTACTTCACCAGCAGCGCATGTTCAGAGATGCAGGAGTGTGTAAGATGAAGACAACATCGCCACCCTGTGGTCAAACAGCATGACTGCCCCCCCCACGCAAATGGAGAAATGGCTCCATCCGTGAAAAACATTACAAAGCCGGACATACATGCTCAAACCCCGTCAGGTGAAGATGTTCCACAGGTGTTTCAGAAACTGACCAATAACCAGGCACTTTTCTTTAACGCCTTACAGAAAAGCTGGACCTCCTGAATAACAACACAAAACCACCAGCTGACCACTTGAAAGGACCTGAGCTGGAAAAGACAGTAGATAAAGATACTGCTGCATCATTTTAATTTATGAATAAATGTCCAAGACGGACCGGAGTCCATCACAAAACCCAGCTAGAGTAAAATTTGTACATTTTGTTGTTAAAAAAGTTAGTACCTGTCTTTTAACCTTAAGATGTTTAGTAATAATCATCTGATCATATCAGGCAAATACACCATTAGACCCGAACATTTCTGTCAGTGAGAGAGTCCCAACAAAGATGAGTGGAATAATCCCCCAAACACACTTAACATGAAACGTACTTGACAAATACAGACTCAAAACCAGAAAGATGTGATCTGGGCCAACGTGGCACCAGAACTGTTTCATTCCCACAAATACCCGAGTTGTCTTCGTCCTTGCGTATCTTCAGTTTGACCAGTTCCTCACACTGCTGGAGGATCTGCTCGGCATCCTCTTTGGAACAATTCTCAAGTCGGATGTTGTCGATGGCCATGAGTTTGTCGCCCGGCTCCAGGGTTCCTGTTCTGTACGAGAGCGAAACGGCGATGGAGACAAAGAGGGACACAAAGCTAAATCCACACAACCCACTCTGTACTTCACAGGGAATCTCATCTTAAAAATCAAGGTCTTCCCAAGTACTATAAAAACCCGTTCTCAGTCCACACAGTTGGATGTTATGAAATACATTATTTAAAAGAGGCCTTAAAGGGGATGTTTATTTTCATGTATCAAAAATTTCTGACATAACGCAACCTATTAATGCAATTTTGGGTAAGATGAGGGAAAATACTAATTTCAGTGATTTGTTCGTATGTGAAGGGTTTCGAGACATCCCAAATCCAGATCAGAGTATCCAGCTGTAGTCTTATCTCCACCCAACTTCACATCATGCTGGATTTGCTCCGCCTAGGAAGTGCGTGGTGCAAAGTTGGAAAATCGTTTAAAAAAAACAAAAAACAAAAAAGCACTCTGTGGAAGAGAGGGGCGGGGCAAAGTCGTGTCTGACTCCACCCCCTGAAACTAGCTGCCATGCTACAAACCCACAGCTAAAAATGTTGCTTTTCTTCTGTATCCCTGTCATATTTTGAATTAATACTGTTTCAGAAATCTTGTAAACATCTCAGATAACTGTGTGAACCGTTGAAAAAAAAGGCATAATATATTTCCTTTAAGACAATCAAAGCCTTTGTCCTTAGAAGAAGAACACATGTGAGGTACCTGTGAGCCATGCTGCCCTTCTTGATGTCAGAAATGATGAGGGACTCTCCAGGTTTCTTACTGGCTGTGGACGGAGATGACATCACAGTAAGAACCGCAGCAAACACACCAAAGAGTAACCAAACTCCTGCTAATCAATAACAGTCAGCAGCATAGTCCTGCTACAGCAACGACAGCGATGATCAGATCATTTGATTTGAGTCAATAGGAGAAAATAATAAACTGTGATGTCAATCACACAGCTGTGGACTTTTGGGTTCAGAAGGTGGCAGCATTGCCCCGTCTTCCTCCCCCGACCGCCTCACTTCCGCGTCATGCACATTTCTGACCCACAAATCTGCTATCACATTAGTCAGAAATTATGATACAGCATTCCTGTTTTATCTGAGCCACTGCAGGAAAAACAAAATTCAGAGACCAAGTCCATAGTTTCAGGGTCAAACGCTGAAAACAGTCGAGTGGGTGAGGGTGGGGGGGCTGCAACCACTGGGGGAGGTTTAGAGTTTATGCTCCATGGGTTTGGTGACGTGGGGACTGAAGATGAAGAGGTAAGCATCGCCTCAGAATGTGTCAGCTTTCCAGTTGTCTCTGCACCTTATTCATCGTTTGTAAACAGCTGGAGGCATGACCCCACATGGTCCCTTGGGGCCGGACCTGAACGGAGACTCCTGGAGACGGTCACAGGTGAAGACCTGTTCCCTCATGAGGGAACAGCTGTTTATCATTTCTACTTTCTCACACTGTCAAACTCTCCTGCCTCCTAATTCTGCACCCACAGCCACGGTCCAATCTCGGCTTCCACCTCTTCACCGCTAATCAGTCGGATCCCCGTTCTTTAAACCCACTTCCGTGTCGTCATTTTCCCTTCAGGCCCACTTTGACATAACCCTCATCTCCACCTCCACCTCCTCTCGACGCCGGAGGAGACTCGTCAGACATAAAGTCCTCATTTCAAAGCAGAATTAGGGAGTTAAAACAGCCGCGGGTCTGTTATCAGATGTGAGGAACAGGAAGTCCTGGAGTGAAGATTCAACACAGGAATCCTGTTGGCTTCCTTAGCTCAGGTGTTTCTAAAGTTCAGTTTGAATTTAGGATTCAGTTAGAACAAAAAGAGTATAGAATTGGAACGACTTGGATCATCCGTGACTTCCAAAAAACTGGACTGAATTGGAATATAATTTAAAGTTAATTTATTTAACTTTGTAAAGTCTGAGGGATTTCTGCAGGAAGTTGCTGAGGTGACTTTGTTGTGCGTTGGAGGTTAAATTAAACTTATATTTAGAACCAAAATGAAAGTGGTCACTTAAGTGATTTTCAGTCTTACCAGATGCTTAAAACAGAAATTTATTTTGATGTAGATAAATTACTTCAAGAACTAATATTATTTAGTGATTTAGCTGTAAACGCATATTTTATTCCAGAGCTGTCCAATAAATCAAAAGTTATTTATTTATTTAATAAAGAGGTAATGCTGGTCCAAAAATGCTGAAGTTACTATTTGAGCAGCTCTCAGCATTTAACATGTTGGTCTGAATATTATTTTGTCTAAACTTTTAATCATGGACTTTGAATTTCCACATTTTTGTGTTAAGTTCAATAAATGCTGGATAAAGATTTTTTCCATCAATCTTTTAACACAAATATACCCTGATCTAAATAACTCTTTTCTTATTGAACTGCTTCAGAAAACTGCGAGTTATCTCAGATCGATGCAGGAATTTCACTTTCTGCCCATATTGCACAGCCCTACTTTATGTTAATTCTTTTTTATTTTAATTATTATTAAGACAAATGTCATATCAGTCTTGTTCTTGGACCCAACAGAAGCTGAATATTTGGAAACAAAAAAGTGGACATGGTGTGGTCCGTAGAGCCCAAACGGCCTCCAGGACAGCTGCTGTGGTCAAACAGCTTCAGTTCTCTTCTTCTTGATGTTTAAAACAGGTGTCGAGTGGGCTGTGAGTGGGTTAATACTGCTTCGAGTAATGAAGCCTACACTAGGATGCAGCGTTGCCTGTATCCTATCAGAAAAAAAGGATAAACAGTGAATGTAGGTCATTCCCACTGAGGAGTGCTCTGAAGCTTTACAGTGGAGTGGGTGATGAGTTACTTTCTCAACAACTGGAATAAATCTCTGCCGTGACATCCTGCACTCTTCACTTCTTGATCAACCTCCAAATGATTCGTGAGAGCAACTATGGACACTGGCTTCATCATGAAAAAGCCTTACAGGTGTTTAATAGTGATGTAGAAGGTCTTTCACAAAGACTACGCAAACCAAAAAGATGCTGCAACCTCCAGACTGCAGAGGAGGAGGATCATCGAGCTTCTGACTGGTGCTCAGCTCAAACCCTGATATCTCTGATGGGATGGATGTACATCAGTGAGTTTGAAACCACCAGCTGGGACATAAATGTTGAAAGGTTTAACCAACTACACCGAGACAAAGTCTGAATAAGACTTCTGGAGAAACCTAAACCAGCAAGACGATGCTACACCACGTCCCGCATCCATTAAAGCGTTGCAGTAGATAAATCTGGGTGCTGAACTGGCCGGCCTGCAGTCCAGATCTAGCTAAAAACACTCAGTGCACCATGGAAAGAAACAATATTCTAAAAAAGTAGCTTGATTTGTGTTTCAGACAAAAATGGGACAACAGTGGACTCCCAGAACTCCAGGAAGTGTCTCCTGAGTTCCCAGAGGTCCATGGACTGTTGCTGAAGGAAGACGGGATGCTGCAGAGCGGTGAACATCACATCATTTTTAATATTTGACATGTTTTCTGTAATGAATAAAATATGGCCTGAAAATATTTGAATTTTGATTTTAGTCTACATTTTACACGGGCCTGGTACCCCTGAGTCGGGACAGACTCCAGCAGACCCTGGTGAGCCTAGATACAAGTGGGTGGGTGGGTATAGATAATGAATGCATGGGTGGATTTGACTTAGGATTCCAAATTTTTTGGAACTGGGGTTTAACGTTTCCTTGGCAACGTCGTGTAAATCAGGAGTATAAATAATCAGGACTTGGGCACAAACAGCCCAAGGCCGAGCACGTCGCCACCAGCACATCGGCACTGTTGGAGTTTAAAACGGAGTTTCCCAGCAAGGCTGCGTGAGCATGAAAACACACTTTCATGCTTGTGTGAGTGTATTCTGGGTGGAGCACAATCCGGCGTGAGGAGATTTAAAAACTCCGCCAGCAGCAGCAGCTGGGAACAAAAACAGATCACATGAATGAGGTTTGAGCTCATGTTCCCACCACTGATGGTGATTCCCAGCTCCACCCCTCTTTTCTTCGGCAACTTGACGTGGAACGTCCCACTGCTCGGTACCACCGACTCTGGAACAGAAACACAAAACAAATATACAAAACAACATGTTTTCTCCAGGACAAACATCAACCTCAAATCATCTGTTTATCTGCACGACTAGTAACACACACAAAAAAAAACAAACTCAACACAAAGGCATGAAGAGAACTGGTTAACTCCTTGTTAAGAGATTACCTGAAAACAGCTCGATGATACATGGAGATATAATACTTAATGTGTTCAACAATTTGGCAAATATAGATGAAAAGTTAAAACTTTATTGACAAACACTTCACAACAGCAGCGCTGAATAACTCGGACTCATTTTGTGTTTTATTCACAGTTTTAAGTCAAAAGGATGAAAAAAACCATGGGAAACTGTCAGCAGCTGGTCGGAGGGCGAATCTTCCAGGACTCAGAAAGGAAACGGTGTTTATCACATCCCGAGTCCACGTTGAGGCTTCATCGCATGTCTTGGTGTCTGTTCATAGTTTCTGTCTGACTGGGAGGAGTTTCAAAGAAAAACGGTTTTAAATCCAAACTCATCTCCTAAAACAGTCCTTCGGTTCCTTTTCAAAAACAAAATAAAAACACTTTCTCTGAAACGCCTCATCTTGTACGGGGTTTTGTATTTTCCTGTTTTATGAACATCTTATTGTTTTCATAATTGCGGCGACTCTCTGGAGCGAGTTCAGATTCAGTGTTTGGGTTTTGTTTTCGCCGCCGTGCACGGTTCCTGCCACTGACTCCGTCTCCTCCAGATTTACTTTCTAAAGGCTCAACCTGCCAAACCTGCTGCCGCTCCTCCCACCTCCCCCTGGAGGGGGTTCATCACCCCCGTAACTCTGTAATCCTGATGAATTAGAGACACCGACAGCTTTTATCAAATCTTCACTGTTATTGAATTAATGTTGGCAGTAACTACTTTAATTATAATTGTATGACTGAGCAGCACTGCAGGTTCCTTTTAAACCTCACGTCTTTTTTTTCCCCTCATCTTTAGTCCAGCTTCAACCATAATCATGTGAACTTTTTTTTCTAAAGTAAACTTTGATGCAACTTTCCATCTACGCAGACACAGACTGGTGTCGACGATAAGCTGCTGGAACTCAGAGTAACGTCCTAAAAGCATCTCCATGAGCCCTGCAGGACAAAGCTGCAGTTACTTTGTCCACCCCTGCACGCACCCACACAACTCTTACCAGTGATTTAGTGTGCACAAATACTGTCTGCTAAAAGTGTAGCTACACTTAGTCAAATAAATATGTAATATTAGATTTTGGGCCAAAAACAAGTCAGCAGCAGTATTTTAATAAACAACAGGTAAGAGCCTCCCTTTGGAACATGACTGCATTGATGAATATGTTGGAGCTGTAAACAAGTTATATAACCCTCACTGATGCAGTGAGAAGCTACATGTGGACACATTCTGTGAGTGTGGAAAAGATGTTCCTGTCATGAACTCAGTTTTTTGGTTGTCATGCCTTTTATTTTGAAGGACCTTCCTGTTTTGTCAGTTAGACTTCCCCTGCCCTGATTATCTGTACCTGTCTTGTTAAGTTTCGTTTGTATATATTGCCTTGTCTTCCCTTGACTCTTCGCCAGTTCGTTGCTTATGTCTCACCCTGCTCCAGGTCTCGTTTACGTTCTAGGTTTTGTGTTCTCTTGCTTCAGGTCTTGCTTTTTTTGTTCTTTGGTAAAATAAATCTAAGTTTGTTGACGCTCCGCACTGGGGTTCAGGTATTAACAATCATTGTGACAGTTACTTGCTTTCAGAAGGGCCATGTTAGTGGTCCGCAACCAAAACAACTGAAGGAAAGCCTGGAGAGATGGAAACGGTCACGTTGCCTCATGAGTCCAGGTTTCTCCTGTTCCACAGTGGCAAGAAGGGCAGTGGATGACGTTATTTACCCACCATGCTTTGTGCCTGCCATTCAAGTCTGTGGTGGAAGTGTTATGATCTGGGGTGACTTTAGTTGATCCAGATCCAGGAGTGGGATACACCCCAAAAAATGACACCCAACTACCAAAATATACTAAATGACGGCATGGTTGTGTTCCAGGAGGATAACATCAGTACTCACTTGTCACGTTGTTATTTAGAGGCTTCAATTTCACATTTAAAAGAACAAAGAGTTCTAATCTAAACTGCACCAAAAATTATTTAAGATGTTTGGGAAGACAGCTCTTTTGTTCGACAACTCTAGACTGAAGTAAGTGTGAGTTCACATGAGATCACTGAAGTCATCCCAGTGTCTCTCCTCTCTGTGAAAGTGTTTCCTGTCCCCAGTGACATCAAGTAACATCATGACTGATGTTTCCTGACTTTCGTTCATTTTACAAACCTGCTACATCGAATTCTATCTCCAGGGTGACCTTGTTAGTCAATGCTGCGTCTCGGAGAAGTTGATTGGCTTCCTCCAGGGTTCCGTCCTCGGTGGGGATCCCGTTGATTGACAGGAGGCGGTCTCCGACCTGCAGCAGGCCACACCTACAGCAACAGTGGGTAAGGTGATGTCAGCAGAGCGGGAAATAAAAAGCATTTGGAAGGTTGAATTATGTTGAAGGGCTGAAACCCAGAACCTGGTTCACCCTCTGTCTAGGAGGGCCCGGACATCCTCGGCACAAGGGATCACCTAACCAAGACACTTCCTGTCTGTCTATATAGTAGCAACCGTAGGTTTACTTACACTTCACAAAAACAAACAACTGTTTTTCTCCAACGTTCATGTGTGACAGTTAAGTTGAAGAACCTTTTTACTGGAGTGAAGAACTATAACATGGCGGATGGTTATCACAAGGCCCTGACCTCAGTCCAGAAGGGACATAATGAAGATGCACGTGTCAGCAACGAGGCCCAAAAACCTGACTCACCTCCAGACCCAGTTTGTGAAGCCATTTGAGCTAAATTAAACAATTAAAAAGGGAATTTTATTAAATACAACCCAACCTCTAAATTAGTGAAGGAACCTGACGAAATTCTACATTTAAAAACAAATAAAAATACTGGATGACCTACAACCGAAACAGTTTTCTTTTTAAAACTGTATGTAAAAATCTACTTGCAAATGGATGTAAAGTATAATATTTTGTTTGCAAAACTTTGTCCATTTTCCAATCTAATCTCTGAGGGCTGGGGTTTAAAATGGTCCTAAACAGTTTTATTGAGTGGACCTTGGTTCAGGGTGAAGTGGTACAGTTTCTCCGGTTTATTAGATTTGTTTTTCAGCAGATTTCCCAAGTGTGCTCATGTCCATTCAGTTCCACACATCCAAACCCACCACCATACTTCACAAAATAAAATCCATCTGTGGCCACATGAGTTGTATTTTTTTTTAGAGATGGTCATTACAGGGTTAAAATATTCCCAAAGAAGGAAAATGTCAAGCATGCAGGCATGCTAACTGTCAGGACACCCCCTGTCTGAAGTCATTTCCCTTTCCATTTTAAATTTTCTGAAGAGAAATAGCTTTGGACCTCTCACCATGTTTCATTATCACTTTATCTTCAGCAACCGTCACATTCAGTGATTTTCCAAAATATTCTCCTACTCTTCTTCCCCACTATTGCTCGTGATATTTGATTTTCCTGGAGTCAAATATTTTACTGCAAAATGAATCAGGAGACGTACAACAAAGAGGAAACTTCCAGTATGTTTTTTCTTGTTTTGACTGGAGTATAAAGTTCTAATACTATAAATGAAAAACTGTTGGGTACAAACATATCGTAAAGAGGTAGCAGAATGCTTAATGAACTTTAAATATCCACACACCTCAGACGTTAGATGTGGGAGCTGTGAAAGAGGAAAAGCTGACTGTTTTCCTGAATGACAAGTTGAAACCGGTTAATTCTGACCAGCTGATAAAACACGACGCTGGATTTCGTGTGAACAAACACCAAAGTTCATCGAGGCTGAATAAACTGTTATCGACACAAACACAGAAGAGTTCAAAGAATCTGCTGAATTTAAATGTCATCTCAGTAAACCCCAAAACCAAAATCAGACTGTTGAAGTTTAAATTATTGGATGGACTGTTGGAAACTTTGAAGAAGAGGTCGGTGGGAATCTCCAGAAACTCCCACGACCACATGGGACGATGGTGTTGTAGCTTTAAGAAAGCATGCTGACATCATCCTATGAAGCATCAGCCGTTAAAACAGGTGAACTCTCAGCTGAAATCATGGATGGAAACTCATGGCTCAACATCTCAACATCTGGGCTGCAGACACACAGCTGCATGTCTGGGATTACACTCCCTGTTTCCAAGCACTACAATCCTTCTTCTTACCACTCTTCCTGCAGTCTAACTTCTCACAATCCTTAAAATCCCTGCAGAAGAAGAGATAAAGTCCAAAATGTCCTCCCATAGGTCAATAGCAAGGGAAAAAAACATTCCCATGATTCCTGCTGCATCCGTGTCAACATTCAAAGTTCATTCGATTTATTTGCCGGTGATCACACTTAACTCATGACAACAGCACAGGGGAAACATTTTAAACGTCCTCCTACGTGTTGTCCTCTCACTTGCAGGACATTCCTACAGCCCTTCACTAGTTTCTTACACACAGGATGATCATGAGTTTGTCCTCAGAGATGGATGAGATTCCCTGGAACTGGAAGCTGTTCTAGTTCCCAACTCTTGCTGGAATTTCAGAAGATAAGACATCCAAAGCAAATGGAGTGCATCACCGGATATCAGCAGTGATGTTTTTCACCGGCGCTGAAGAAGCTGAAGAAGACATCAGTGAATGGAGAAGTCGGTGGGGGAGTCACCGAGAGAGGCTCCTGGTGCCCCAAATTCAAAAACATTCAGAGGGAGGGTTGTGATCCAAATGAAGGAAAACGGAAAACAAAAAGAATGCACAAGACGGCAGGGATTTAGGCAGTATTTGTGTACCTGCAGCTCTCCTAACTGCAGCTACAACACCTCTAAAACAAACCTTGGCTTCATTAAGGAAGAAGTTAAACTGCAGTTGCAGCCTGGGCTGCTGGGACGCTTTCTGTCACTTACAGCTCAGTCTTTTAGTGGTATGTTTATTACTTAAAAATGCTCTCTGATGTGGCATCAGTATAACAGTGCATCACATAAGCAGTTCCACTCCTTCCAGGGCCATATAAATGTAGATTCCCCACCATGAGTTATGATTGTGACCAACAAGTACTTAATACAACAGAAAACAGCAGCGGCACCAGGCCCACAGCCAGGAACGCTTTAATCAGACCAAGTACACATCTTCTAAAGGGGAAATATCAGCCAAAACATATTTGTCATGCGCCACATCCAGGTCACTTTGTTTGTGGCTTTGTGTTCCGGTTCGGGTTTTTGGGTTATTGTGACTTCACAGATTCAGATTAGAGCAGAAATATCCTATTTTTCTTAACATCACATGTCTGCATTTGCTGAACGTCATAATGCTGATTTCACTAACAGCAAATCCCACAGAGAGAGAGAAAAAAAAAATCAGTGAAGTGGCTGGCTCTAAAACAGGCCGATATGAACAAAGCTCTAAATATAGAAAGTACAAATATATAGTTGCTACCCTTTCTAAATATAGAACGTACCAAAGCACCCTTTGAAAACGGTGCTTTGGTACCGTATGATGTGACCAAACTGTCAAAATATCACAAAACGTAATTGTTGTAAAATAGGCATTTAATAATATTATCTTTATTTTTATTCATCCCCCAGATAGCCACTCCAATTAATCAAAGTCAACCTTTCGAGTTCTGATGGACTGCATTACTCTTGCTATATTTTTGTATTGCCACTTTACTGCTTTTTATTTACCTTCATGCACATAATATTTGTCACATGTCAGTCCCACATCATGTGGAAGTACTGTGGTCCAATTTTGCTCCATCCAAGTGCTGCCTGGTTGGCTGGATTTGTAAATTACGAGCTTACATAAAAGTTTCAAGAGCGTTTGCATTTTATTTTGAAAATTCACCATAGCACTCTCTGACTTCCTGTCATCTCTATGTGCTGTGTTAAGTTTCTGCTGGGAGTCTCAGACTGATCCTTTTTTTGTCCATTATTCAGTAATCAGAATTCTTTTATTGACAATTTTCTGTCCTTTTAAGCAATTCTCATTTCCTGTAGCATTTTTAATAATTACACCATGTTATTATTATTATAAGAAAAGCAAAGATAATGCAGATATAAAGTCACGCCCATCTTATTCCGGGGTTTGTGGTGGGGGTACATGTGTTTGCTTTAGAAGCTGACCGCTGTGAAATATATGCTAAATGACTTTTTATTCCTCTGGTTTACTGCTCAGTACTGTGGTACTCTCACTCAGAACCCGGCTGTTGCTCTGTGCTCCAGAATTTAAAAAAAAAAGAAAAAAAAGGGACAAGTGGAAAAGAGCTTTTTATGAATCTTTAACATTTATAGCATCATAACATTTGGAATCCAACACAGCAAAATATTATAAATCGTAGAGAGTTTGGATTGTACTGTTCATTTATTTTATTTAGCGTTCCTAATGTATTGTGTTTTCTGGCCACAGTAAACATAATTAAGTTAAATTAATTAACTCTGATAGAGAAGCTTCTGGCAGCAGTGATGCAAGATAATTACAGATGAAATAACTTAAATGGGGTTGCTAACGTTGGTCACTGCTGCACAAACCCAACAGTTTTCACGGCTGTAAATCCTGCTTAAGAGTAATTCAGGGTGGCATGAGTGGATTTATCTGGATCCACAGCATTGAGCAGAAATAGTTACTTACTGGTTCCTCGGGTGTGGGTGAAGGGAATCTGGCCAATTAGCGTTATTAGTGTGGGGCGCTAATGGAAAAGGGAGTGTGGGCTCGTCCACAGAAACACACCCGACCCTCCGATAAAGTGTTAATACTTCAGCCAGTAGACACACACACATGCACACACACACACACACACACGACAAAGCCACGGTGGTGAATTCATTCATGAGACGAGATGAAGTCATGAAGAGCAGAGGAACGCTCAGACGTGGACGTCAACGTTTGGAAAACAGAAAAATGCTCCCCCACAGAACAGAACCAGGGAGGGCTGATAACACACCAAAACACCACTCTCACACACATCCCACACCCACTCACACAAACACCACCATTCAATTACACACATGAAAGGAAA
>JAOWBL010001224.1:4602-15751 GCA_028564865.1 Zenarchopterus dispar | reverse complement strand
CTATCTATCTATCTATCTATCTATCTATCTATCTATCTATCTATCTATCTACCTATCTATCTATCTATCTATCTATAAAGTTGTCAAAGCAGCAGAAAGTCTGGCAGAATTGCAAATAAATTGTAAATTGCTTCTCAAGTAGGCCACAGTTTTCAAAATTTTGGCCCAGATGTCATTTGGCACTGGGCTCTGATCAGGAGCCTTCTTAACCATCAGGTTGAGAGTGTGTGCTAGATTGCCGGCACATGCAGCCATGTTGTGCCAGCACCATCTGTGATGAGATGTGTGACTTTGTTAGTTTTTCCCCAACTCTGCAAAAAATGAGGTTATTACCCTTGCCAGTTTTTTTCAGCCAAGTAGGCTTGAGGAAAATGCAAGACTCCCAGACAGGAAGTCCACATATCTGAAGTAATGCTCACTGCAGATGTCTCCTGTGAGCTAGCACTGGCCTTCTCCATTATCACTAAGTGTCTGGCCTCCACCATAGATTTCAGAGCCTAAATGTCAGCTGGAATAACAAATATTTACACACACTACATTTGCGTAATGCTTATTAATGGACCTTCCTTATAGGGAGGACATATTTAGTGCTTATGGTTTCAACAGACCTCTGACATCTGTGGTCGTCCACAACTCTAAAGGGTTAAGTTTCCTTAATGAGCATCCAAGGCCTCATCGATAGCATCCTTTTCTCTTGAAAACTATATTAGTGTCTCATTACACTTATGTCATTAACCTCACACTGTAAAATGTATGTTAATCTTAGTAACGCATTATCATAACTATTTAATGACACAATGAATGCCATTTTATTGCACTTTCAATGGCTCATCTCTGTTGTCCTTATTCTCATGCTGGGCCTGCTAATGTGTCAGCACATAAGTGTTGTTATTGTTGCATCCAAGGTTTTTTTGAAAAACAGCAGGCACTTCACTTCAAAAAAGGAAATAAATCCAGAAATGAAAAGATATATCCAATATCTGTGAAAAATGCACCTAACACAACTTTGTTGGGAGAAATGAGATCAAAATCTCCCAAATGGGAGAAATCCTTCCTTTTGGCACTAGTTCTACCTCTAAATGAAAAAGAAAAAAAAAAAAAAAGCTTAGACAAATCACAGTCACAATCACCAATTCGAAGACACAGAACTTGAGGGATGGGGACATCCATTGTGTTTCACTGCTCCATTTATTTCATGTGTTGTGCCACATCTCAAATCACTTCCTGAACCAGGGATGTCATAAGATCAGCAGGCAAGGCTTCACACATCATGACATATGTCATCAATTGAAGTTAAACTCTCCCTGGATTACTCTCCAAAGATCTGTCGTGGCAAGTCCATCACCATCGGTACCCAACTCATGCTGCTGGACACTCTGGGCAGTTACAACCTGGTACATGCACAAAAACAATCTGAAATGGCAGGAATCTGTAAATGCAACAAATGTTGTGAGAAATGTAGTGTTATAATTATGTTGTCAACACTCTAGGTCGGACTGAAAAAAAGCAAGAAAATATGGAAAAGAATGGAAATAATGAAATGTGTCAGAGCTTAGTAACGACACATTCAGCTAAGGAACTGAAGCGTTGAAAGATCTTGGATTGGAGCACGTTTGGTGAATCATCAGTCCTCCCTTTTCTCCATGTTTCCAACATCCCAATCTCCCAGTCCTCTTTAATCTTTCAGTTCTTGTCATTATTCTTTATTTTTATCTCTTCAGTTTTACTCTACAATTGCTCTGTAGGAAGCCTCGGGCACTTTTGTCACCCCACCACCATCTCCAGGGCAATATTTTCCCCTTTTCCTCTTTCCATCCTGACTCTCCTCTGCCTGTCACGACTCCGATGCAAGACATTCACATTGACTCCCTCGACTTCTCAGCCCACAACTTTGACAGTAAATAGAAAATGACTCGCATTGATATCAATCCTCCTCTATGAACTCAGCCACTTTCGTCTGTGCAATTATATTGTTGAAAGCCTTCACACTGAAAAACTGCTTAAGAAGCAAAGAGGAAAAGAAGAAAGAAATCCAATTTAAATAAATGTGAGAGAGGGAGGAGAAAAGGTGTTGTTGTGGATTTGCTTTTTAGACAGATTGTATTAGTTTAAACATCCAAGGACTTCAAATAACCGTCAAAGTTCCTTGGTGAACTGTGGAAGCACAAAACACTGAACAGCTGTCAAGGCTGAGAAACCAATGACAAAATAATTTTAGCTATCTGTGAACGCAGCTCTGGCATTGCAGGTAACTGCTGGAGCATTGATTGCTGTGCACATTTTATTGCCTGAGGTCATACCAAAAAACAAGTAGTCTAGAGCCTGTAACAGTCTCTGCATCAGCTAGTGCTGTGGCACAACTGTATACCTACTATCTGCACTTAGTTCCAGTCATGTGACCACAACTCATTTGAACCATTTGGACCAGATTCACTGGATCCATAACTAACTATTTCCTGTTGGGTTTTTGACCCATTGAAAGGCTTGTTGGGCTTGCATGTGTCTGAATTTATATATTCCTGCCAATCAGAGTTGATAGAAGAACTCGACTGATGCTGGGTCAGTATAAACTACAGATTGTGTCATTAAGCTTGGTAGCATGATGATTACGGATGAGGAAGTGATAGTGGCTAGCCGTTGGCTGAGCCAAGTGTCAGTCATTCTTATTAGAAATAAATGTATGACTTTACATAAACTCTCCAGGTGTAGGACAAAAAAATGACCCCCCTCAGAGTTGTCATGGTTGTGCAATCATACGATTGATTGCTTATGTTTGATGCACCGTAAATATAATTGCATTTTGTGCAAAAATAAATATATAAAACTAGCAAATCAAGCAACTGCTAGACAGTGCGCTTTTTGGCTGTATGAGGAATAGGAAAATGAGATGTGTGTGCTGTTGGCATCTGGTGATATTCTGATTAATAAAGCACTAAAAGACTACATTTTAAACTGATAGGATATTAATGTGCTTCTTTTTCTAAATTTCATTTGAATGTTTTTTATTTAGTAGAAACAATGTACTGTTTGTGCTCTCAGATAGTAGGAACCTTTTCATAACTCTTATTAGAGGATGGTTCTCTTCTTTTTTTATCTTTACTGCAGAAAATGATTGAATGTGCTCACAAAACTGATTTTATACTCTTTTAGTTTTCCTTCTTTTTTATGTATATACTTGAACCCCCTCTCCAGAGTAGGATATATTTTATATTTTGGCTATTTTATTTTAAATTTGCTGGTTTTCTGCTTAAATATGCCACAAAAGGTGATCTGTCGAGTCACAATAAACAAACATTTTGTGTTTACCACAATTTGTCAGTAAAGAGTTTGTAATAATAGTTGTGTCCATTTCTCAACATTTCCATACTTCACAGTTTAAAATTCCTGTCATTTACAAAACCAAAAGAATAACTTATGGCGCCACTGGCAAGCGCTTGTTTCCTGCAGTCCCAGGTGACTTGTGAGTAAAGAGATTTTTTTTTTTTTTTGCCTTGACCTGACCTTCCTGCTAAATACAATTTTGGGTCCACAAATACGAAACATCCAAGGCTGATGAACACCTAAATCTTTAAATGGAAGCATTTATTGACACTAAATATTAAGGAGAAGAGAAGTGAAAGCAGCCTAATGCACCTCAGCTCTCGATGTCATTTTCCTTTAAGGTTGAATTTATACAGAGACGAGGACACTTTAGTCCAGTCATAAGTCTCATTTACAACACCGGAGGCTCAGCTCATTGCATCTGTATGACCTTGTTTACGTACATCAAACAAGGTCCAGAATACAAACTGATCATTAATGGCCAGACTCTATTAAGGATGTCTCCCAGCCGACCGTGAGACGGGAAATATAAACAAAAATGCCGTCTAGAAAGGAAAACCTCTGCATTTCTTTACAGAAGATGTTTCTGCCTATTATTGATGTTTAGATGTGCCTAAATATGTAAGCGACAAGCTCGTGTTTAGTTTTGTGTTTATCCACCAGTTACTAACACCCAAGGTCACAGAGTTTCTAACAAAGCTGCCCGTCAGATGAAGTTGCATGACAAATAATAAAAGTAAGAACAAGATTTTTACTGTTCTGTCCACGAGCCAATTTCATGTTGCCGACCAGGGGATTTTTCTTTGATTTCATGTGTCTGTCGAGGTCATGTCTTGTCTGCTACTTATGCGAACTCCATTACCCAGAAAGTTTCTCAAATGTAACCAAGGTTTTGGTTTCTTTTCTTATTTTTGTTTGTTTGTTTTTTTAATGTTAAGCTAGCCTCAATTTTCCAGAAATGTTGGGATGCTGAGGGCACCATTAAAAGCTGAATGGATTGATTTATAAATTTCATCCTATATTTTATTCAGAAGAGCAAACTGATTTTAAGATGGAACATTTCCTCACTTTTAACACATTTTCTATGTTCTGTTGTAAATGATAAATTTATGGGATGTAACAACCATGCCAACTGGTGTAAATACATAAAAGATACTTAAAACCATGTCCTCTTTTAACAATGGCTATTTAAATATAGATTCAATCAAATAATCAAATAATAGACTCATATTTTTGTTGTAATTCAGAATCTTTCCGGACAAGTGGTTTGGAGAAAAACATTGAAACAACCATGATTTTAAAAACTGCTCCATCTGTTCAGCTGCTTGTTGAGAAATGCAGACCTGCCTCATCTGTTCAAGTCACGACCCAAGTCATTTTATGGCCATAACAGTATGATAATAAACCAAGTGTAAAATCCATAATCCTTGGGCTCACTCCCGTAGTTGGACATATTTCCTCTGACTAAATGTGACATTCTCAAGTGCTGTTAGTCCATGTGATTACTCAGACACACAAATTAGTATCAACATTAAATTACTGACTAAAAGGAGTGATCTGTAGCTTCACTGAATATGAATTTAGGTTTATACATTAATCCATTTATTGCAAGGTAACAGGTATGTGATATTGTTATCATTTTCATGGGAATACCATCCTTGAAGTGTCTGTTTTTCTATCCATCATGGGGCTGACGCTTGACTGGGATAAACAATAATGTGCGTTGGGAGAGAGCTTAAATTTCACAGCACACAAACAAATGGTGTTACGAAGACTAACTCAGCCCAGTTCCTGCATATTTTGTCAACTAGACCTTTATCCTGCTTACTTGGGATCCTGACCTGAGCTCTTAAACTATCATGCAGGGCCCTGACTTAAATCCTGAATCAGTTTTCAGTCAGAAGCATAATGTAGTCTTTTGAATATGGAGCATTAATCTTTAAAGAAGGATCTGCCTCTCTATGAAAGTGAGCTCTTATGAAGATGAACATTACTCTGATAAGAGAAGGTCTGTGCTGCAGCTCAAGATGACGCACATGAGCAAATCTTCTCCAAAACACACATGAACATTTAAACCCTCGAGGTATTCAGGACGTTTGTGTCCATTCCAGGTTTTCTGTCTTTTTTTTTTAAACTGGCCTTAAAGCTTTGTGCTTCCTACTTCTGTCCAGTTTCCACCCACATTCATGTCACTTGAAGTGTGATGTGAATTTGGGTGTGAATAAAAATATGAAATGTGGATGTTTCCACTCTGATCTGGATCTGTGATGTCACAGAACCATGAATACCTCACAGTTAAATGACCTTTTTTAGGCTTGCATAAGTTTCAAAAAGAAAAGTGTTATGTAATGTGAATGTTTTTGATTGGGTTGTCACTTCAGATACCCTAACATATGCTCTGAAGTACCAAAAAATAGGTATTTTTCATTGTGTGGCCCCTTTAAATGTTGTGTTTCTGAATATCTGTAAGACATTGTTGAAAAATGTGAGGCCCTTAAAAAAAAAAAACATTTTCAAACTACTAATAAAAGAAAGCATCTTTGTTAAAGTCTTCAGTCACTTGTTAGCTTTGGTTGATTTTTATTTTGCATGATTGCATACTTAATTTCAGAATATTCCCTTTTAAAGACTGCTTTCTGCTGTTTGCAGTGCAGTGGTTTGAGGGGTTTTTTGTTTGTTTGTTTTTTGTTTTTTTGTTTTTTTTTTGTCAGGAGTTTACTCTGGGATGAGAAACTCCACATTTTTCAAAGCTTCTACTGCAACGAAACTTTACCTGTGCTGTTTGTGCAATTAAACTGGCAGACCCAGGACCCGTTGGAGAGAGTTGATGTCTGGAAGAGGAGCACATTAGTGCTCCCTGGACAGAAGAGCTGGAGGATGGGTTTGAGAATAGGGAGGTCTGGGTGTCTCTGCCTCCTGCTCCTGCTTGATAAGTGTCTCAAAGTGATTGGATGGATGGAATATGGAAAAAAAATCAAATTTGCATTCTCCTAAATGTAAAATCTATGCATTTTTTTGTATTTTTAAAAATTCATTCATGGTATGCTATGAATGCTCAACACACATGTAATAACTTCTAACTGGCTGGTCTCTGTTGTCCTCTTTTTCCACCCCCATCCATCTCTACCCCCTCCCTCCCTCTCTGTCTCACACACAAACACAGCACTACTCATAAATGGCTCCTCTCTTCTGGAGCTGGAGATAAGACACGGAGTTCTGATCAGCAAAGCGCTTACTGCTGGACACCATTGAGTCAAAATCTTATCGCACCTCCAAATCCTTGTAGGTCACGTCTCGAGCTTTCCTTTCTCCCTCCCTGTTTTTTTCCTCCCTCTCTCACTCTTTTTTCTTACCTTTTCCAATTTCTTGTTTTGAGTCTCAAAAATCTGCCTTTGGTGACAACAGTGTCATTATTGAGAACAAAACAGTCCTGCTTTTGACTCTAACTAACACTAACACAAAGAACGCTAGTTTGAATGAATGTCCTTCCTTTATATTTTTTCTGTGAAATGAAACAAATATAACCTTGGATGATTACACTACACAATGCCTGGAGTCCTTTGTTTTCTTTAAGAACCCATGTGACCAAATGTATTTAAAATGTCAATGGTTCCTGCATCTTTTCAACAGCAGGGAGAGACTTAAAACAGCTTTTTATCACCTCAAACAAATGTCAAGAGTTGGACATCTGATGCCCAGAGCAGGTGTACATATGTCAACACACCTGCACAGTGATATGCATTATTTGAATCAATAATAAGTAATTTCAAAAACCTAAATAGTTACATTCAGTCTGAAATTCAGTTTGTGACAGATTCACTCACGGCCCAACATTAAAGATAAAGTCCATGAAGTCAATATCACTAAACTCCACCATCACTGTTCAAGGCATCATAAACACCCACCTTTTATCACATGGAAAACTGACATTCTTATAGTGTGAAGTGTGTGTATGTGTGTGTGTGTTTCTGTTTTGGTTTTTCCTCAGTTTTCAGTTAGTTTGTATTAATTTCCATTTAGTTTATATTACGATGAAGATGTCTTCCTGGCACTTGAAGCCAACATTTGGATGAGCAGTCATGAAAAATGAAGCAGCCTACGCGCCATGGAAATTGTCACCGATTCAACATATTTGATCAAGAAAACTTTTGATCCTTTTTGATGCAGTGCTCTCAAATGAAGTTGGTTTCCTTGAAAACTCCTCCCCACCCCCACTCCCGAAGACAACCGCCAACATCCTCCATCCAATCAACAAAAGCAGACAACGTTTGGTGGCCTCAGGAGCCAGAACTGCCCTCCAAAAATACACTCTCATTCTGGATGCCTTTGCTTTGGGAAACCACTCCGTGTGGTTTTTACTTTTAATTGAACATGTTTGATTATTTAGTCGGTTTCTGCTGGCTGTAGAACAGTTCTTCCCTGTATGTGTAATAAATACACAACTACAACGTCAAACCATGACATTTCCACCAACCAATGGTCTGTGTAGACCCGGCTCCTTTAAAATTTCACAATTAAATTGTCAAATCCCTGTTTTATTTTATTTTGTTTTGTTTTGTTTTTCCCAGACTCAGTGGTACCTGCCAACACTGAGGAAAGACTCCTGCCAAGGCTAACTCCAGATTCTTCATAATGTCTACCAAATCCTGGATGTCAAGCCGAGCCACGGAGGACTCTGGGTCACGTGGGTCATGTGGAGGACATTAATCACCTTCACTTTCATTCACTACACTCAGCAGAGCCATCTTCCTGTTTCTGAGTCTGCTTTTATGCTCCAAATCTCATTTGTGGCAGTTTTGCTTTCATTCAAACAATAAAACTGATGCCGACTGCTGAATACAAGAATGTAGTGACGCTGTCAGCCTGGTATCTGTTCAAACTGTGCATATTAACATACTGTTTTGGGCTGAGGTGCAAAACAATTTTTTTGTCACAATTATTGATTTTATGTTGATGTTTTTGTCTCGATAGGACCAAGATGAGACACTCCTTATGTTTACCATAAAGCCTAAGAACATTTCAGTCATGAGGCTTTTTTGTTTCTTGTCATCAAAGTAGATGAATAAAGAAACCATCGCCTCAGCATTCCTTTTAAGTGTGAAGGCTTTAAAGTCTCAGCGGTTCTTTGACTGTGAGTGGTAGATGCAAATTATTAAAGGTTTAATATCAAGAATCTTTCAGAAAACAACATTGGAAGTACTGTTGATAAACTGTTTTCTCAAACTTTCACCTTATTTCAGATGACAAACTCTCTAAAGGAAGTAATGTTGCTTCTAGTCCAAGCAAATACTGATGTGGTTTCCTAGTTTAGATGTGTGGGAAAAGCACATGGTTTCTATGTGTACATATTTTTTGTGGCTATAAATTGGTGATGTGTGAATCCCTGCAGATCTGGGTTGATCACCTGGATCTATAAGTGGATTCGGGAGTCCTGAATCCCAAACTCAAAGGAATCAAATCCTAGTTCTACGTCTGCTGCTCACTTCAAAGGGATGAAGGAATTACAAATCTTTTATGTGAGTTATTGATTATTTGCAACTTTTCCTCTGACTTGTGTCTTACATCATACACTAAACTGGCTTAGTGATACCTTAAGAAAAATAAATGTTTTCTTTTTTTATAACTGCTTTTGTCTGCTGTTTCTGTGCCCTTATATACTGATATGGATGCAAATAACACAAAAGAGCATTTAATTCCACACATCAGAATGTTTGTAATTTTTAAATAATATACATTTTGCTTTCTAACAGGTGACATTTGTGACAAAACAGGATTCTATCTTTATATTTATAATTGAAAATTATGGCAAAATAAAATCAATCACTCTATTTGCGTAAGCTTCTGAATCCACATTCTTTGGTAGAGATGTTTGCCATCAACTTCAGGAGTATTTAGAGACAGAGACGGGGTTGAGGGATCTGAAGGACTTGTTGGATCTGAGTCTGAGCAGTCACTGAACCAAAGGGAATAAAATCCTCTGAAGCCGCCGGATTTGATCTGACTCCTGTAAACTTTTTTGAGTCCAGATGACATGATGTTTCTGAGTAAACTGCTCTATCATGCAAACAGCAAGCACCATAAGATTTACTATTAAGGCTTGCACAGGATCTATAATGTTAAGAGGTAATGTAAATCCATTTGTAATAACCTTATTAAGACCAAATAAGATATACTGCTCCCATTACTAGATTGTAAAACATTAACATCATAAATAAGAAGAAGAGAGTGTAAATGGCGGCAGCAGCATTAGGCCCTCGTGAACACAGGCTCTTTGTTTCACTCCCATGAACACAGCATATTATTGTGGCTAGCTCCTAATTAGACACTCTTAATACTGTCATTCATCACTATCAGAGCTGCTCAACACGAGGTCCATTACGCTGACTCTGTGCATGTGTTTGTGTTGGTTCAGATACTGTACATGCAAAAAAAAAAAAAAAAGCAAGATGAGGTTATCGACCCCAGCTGGTGCAAGAGCTCGTTTTTATCAGGGAGCTTTACATGCACACTTTTGAGTGTTCACATGGGGAAAAAAAAAAAATTCCTCCCAGTAAGACATCAGTAATGCAGCGTTAAAACAAAAGGGAATAAAACATGAACTCAGGTAGTCTTTGTGATGTCTTTGTGATGCAGCAGAGCAAAGGGAGCCCATGATTACCCATCAGGCTTGAAGGGAAATGCTGGGCAGTATTTGATATAATAACACAGAGAAGAGGGCAGGATGACATACAAAAACTAAAAAATAAATATTGGAGAGAGGTGATGTGGAGAGGTCTGTAGTTAGTAAAATAAACTAGTGTTCACCAGAGCTGAATGTGACTGAAGTTTAAATCATTAGAATAAGCTGGACGGCTCGAGACAAGAGTGATGATCACTTCACCATTTTGAAATTCTTGCCATTGTTGTTTCTAATAACGCCTGCAGCAGCTACATTAACTTCGACTATGTCCACATTAATCTGTTTTTCAGAGGTGAAACCTACTTGGGTAAGTTCTGCCGCCGACGACAGAACATTTCTGATCTGCTGCAGAGCAGGAACGTTTCAGGAAACTTTCATAAACACTGTCACAGTTAGACACGTTTGCTTTCTGATCTGGTTTTCTTGGTCACTTTTTCTCCTTTGATTTTAGCAGGTTTTCTTATCTGAGGGATAAGAAGAAGTAGATCAAACTTAACCACAGTGCAAATGGTGGTGGTGGTGCAGTGGGGATGAAGGTCAACATGCAAGTTATTTCCTGTTTTGAAACAGTGTTTTACTTTAGATTCACCTGTTCTAGCTTTGGAGTAACTTCATGTGTGACATTTGAATTAACTTGTTCCTCCTTTCCTGCAATAATCTAAAATGCAATCTTACTAGAAGGAATCAGGTGACGTTTCTCTTTCAACACACCTGATCTAAAATGATACAACCCTGTTAACACACAGGGATAAGGTGCTGCGTCTGAAGTTGACATGACACCGACCCAGACACGTTGTGTTAAGTAATAAAATCAGGCAGCTTTCCAGGAAATAAGAACTGAAAGTTCATTTTAGTATTTTGTGTTGAGGGATGGCTTCATTTCTTCATACACGCAGTCAGCTGAAAAGAAATATATCTTTCTTTTTTGGAGCTGAAAACAACTACCTTCATTACTGCAGGTGGAACAAAACCATCACAAGTAAGAAGCCGAATATTCACTCAGTAAACTTTTTTAATTTTCAATAGCTATTATCCACAGCTGGTAGCAAGGTTAGGATGTTAATATTAATTTTTGTTGTATATTGTTTTAACAAACCTGACCATAAAGAAACTGTAGTTTGTCTCCCACTTGATGCAGTCTTATCTTGC
>JAOWBL010001222.1:0-15752 GCA_028564865.1 Zenarchopterus dispar | reverse complement strand
ATATATATATATATGAGACAAAGTACTTCACAATTGTGATGAGGTGGAGATGCTCAAGATTCAGAATTTTTATTGTCAATTTCTGTAGTATTTGAGTACATATTACAGGAAACAAAAAGGACGTTTCTCTCCATCCCCAGTGGGGAAAAAAATGACAAAGAATACTTTTAAAAACAATGAGAATACTTAAAAAGAACAATGTACAATAAAGAGGGGTATAAAGTGCCAGAAAAAAGTAGAGAACCGGTTGGTTCTAGCAACAGCAGCATCAGTGACTGTAGTGAGGTTCTGTTTGATTTGACCATCCGGGCCACGGTAGATTTAGACTTTTTAAACTACACAATGTTAACAATGTGTTTAGTTTAAAAAAATGAAAGTTATACAACAGGTAAAGAATAATTCACAACTGATGTCTCTACCACTTTAAAGTGCTCTATAATGATGTTAAGGTGTAGTCGTATTATAAAATTATAAATTACAATTTTAATATAATTTAAATCAGATTGCGTTTGGGTTTTTGCCTAATATCTTTTTTTTTTTTTTTGCCCCCACCTTAACGCCAGTTTTGTCAAGGCTTTTCATACACATAAAGTTTAAGACGTTTGTGTTTCGTGACGTCACATATGAGATGCCGAATGCGCATGCGCAACTGTTGACACGTGAGGCCGGCAGCATGGCGGAGCAGACAGAAGTTTCATTAGACCGAGCGCAGGTAAAAGTTTCTCCTTTCTCATTGTTATTGGTTTATAGAGCTAATTTAGGGTACAAGAACGGTTGTTTGCATGTTATACGATTTGAGCCGAGTCTTTAATAAAACTAACGAACATTAAATGATTATTGATTAATTTAGCCACAAAGTTAGCAAGTTAGCGCTGCAGCTACAAGTGTAACGAGAAGAAGACGTCCTTGTTTGTAAATGAAATTCGCGTCCTTTACAGGTAAAGAAGGCAGTCCAAGCCTTACAGGCTTTCCTAAAAACCAAGGCCACTGACGACTCGCTGTTTCTTAACGAGACTGAGCCGATCAGCCTGCTCTTCACCCTCTGGAAAATTCCCAAACACCCGCAGACCATCCGCATGTGAGTCCGCTTCGAAACGACACGGAAAATCCCTTATTATGCAGTTCACGCCACATCTGGATAGAATTTCATGTCTTTTTTTTTTTTCTTAATCCTCTTTCTCAAACCTCCATGTCTTGTTCCTGTCTTCAGTCCTTTGCCTCATGGCCAGAGGCCTGACACGGAGGAGGTTTGCCTCTTCACCAGAGATGAGCCCAAGATGACGTCAGAGCAGACCCAGAGGTTTTATAAGAGGCTGCTGGAGGAAAGAGGTGTCAAAAACATAACTGAGGTACTGAAAGGATCTTTACACGGCACTAAAAGCACTCACTTTGATCAAGAGTGCAGAAACAGCTGTATAGTGAAAGTAATTGCACCCCAGGAGAATATAATGTACAAAAGGGTTATTAATTTTTGTTTACTAGCTGCATTGATCTAAATATTCTAACTTTATAATAACCAGCAAGATGATTTGAAGTCAAAACTAAGGTTTCCTGTCACTGTTGAGCATAATTATGTTTTTTCCCTCCTTCTTTTGCAGATTATACCGTTTAAAGTACTGAAGACAGAATACAAACCATACGAAGCCAAACGCCGCTTGTTGGGGAACTTCGACATGTTTCTCTCTGATGACCGCATACGCCGCCTGCTGCCATCCCACATTGGAAAGCACTTCTACCTGAGGAAAAGGTAACAATTGAGAAAATGATCTTATAATACCAGATATTTTCTTGTTATCCCATTAATAGTGTTGTTAATAAATGTTATTTCAGCTACGTTCATTAGAGGAAAAAGCAACAAATCAGAGCTTCATCAAACAATGAAATCAAAGGGTTTTCTTTTTTTAAATTTATTCTCTGTTCCAATCTTTTGCCAGAGAGCCTCTGTCTGTGAACCTGCAGAGCAAACATCTGGCCAGAGATCTCCAGAGGGTTATCCAGGGAACCAGCCTGAAGGTTACCAACAAAGGCTGCTGCTGGTGAGTTTGGCCCACTGCTTCTGTAGTTTTCTTTTCCCCTTTTTTAGCTTCAGAAAACCATATTGTTTAAACGTATCTATTTTGAAACAGAGGGAAAGTTTCGGTCATTTGCACCTCAGTACAACCCAGTTGATTCTCTGTGTTTGACGTGGGTTTCACGGGTGCTAAAGAAAGTCACTGTAAATCCAGATGGGCCTCCTCTTCCCGTGGAGTCTGTCTCTACAACTTTGATACAAACTGTGTTGAAACAGGTTTACCATAAATACACAACTAACTAAACACGTGACGCAGCTTCAGTTTATTTTCCACGGCGTGTTGTGTTGCAGCATGGCACGCGTCGGCCACTCTGGCATGACTGCAGACGAGGTGACGGAAAACATCGAAGCTGCCATCCAAACTGTGGTGGCAAAAATGCGAATGGTGAGTTACAACCCGGAGAAGAAACCTTCAAAGCAGCAAATGACAGCTGATCTGTCACATCCACTCAGGGATCGTCTCCATCTCTACTCTAGTTGATAAACACACCTTCATTAACTACATTTGAATGTTTTCATCCAGTGCAGAGTGACAAATTAAATCACGGTGTTACGCTTGAGTATTGACCTCCATCTTGGCTTACAGGCATAAAGTCTTTATCATTTATCATGAGCAAAGGGTAATAAACAAAACAAATAAGAGAAAAACACTCAATTCATCACAGAGAGGAAATGACCTAGCAGGCAAGTGAAAAAGATGGGGAAAAAACAAAACAAATGGTGCCATGAAGCAGTCTTGTACGGTGCAGCATAAATATTTTAGCAGCTTATCTGAGCTCCTGCAACCGTTTGTGTCTCCACAGAGATGATTAGTTTTTATATCTGCAGGACTTACAAGAGACGAACAGTAGAGTTTTACTTGCTTTTGCAAGTAAATTAAAAGAAATAATGAAACGTGCTGCTCATGGTTTTATTATTTAAGTGTTGTTGATTGAGTTTAAACTTGATGTTTTGTGACAGACGGATGATCAAATAATGAAAGTGTTTGTTCCACATTGGTCCAACTCCACTAGAGTCACTGCTCGGTTTTTCACTGAAGCTGATATATTTAACGCTGGTGTGCCCAACTGTCGTGAGGCAGGACACCGAACCCCACGTTCCCTCGTCCGGCTCAGCCACTAAAATGTGTTAAAATGTGTCGTAGGAAATCTAACCAGACCAGATCCGAGGCCATCCGATGTCCATGAGTGATGAACCCATTCAAAGACGGGTTCAGATCTGATCTGGACTCGTTTGAGTTCGAGACACTTGAGTCCACATTCTCTCTGTAGTTTGAACATCCTGAGACAGATTCAGGGGTCGAGTAATAAATTAACGTCATCTGCTTAGGCAACTAGTCACTTGATCTCAGATCAGGTCTTTGTCTTTTCATTTATTCTTTATTTTTGTTATGGATCTTTCCTCATAAACACTCTATTATATACATATTCTTTGTTCATTTAAGAGGAGGTGGAAAAAAGCTCAGAGTGGATCATTTTTGTCTTATTTACAGCTTTTTTCCCCTCTTTTGCAAGTTAAGCTTACTTTTGTCCAGCTGTTGCCTAAAATGTGCAATTCGGCTTTTATCATCAAATATGTTTAAAATATAGCGAAATTCTTATGTCACAATTGCAGAAGCTTAAAAAAAGGTACAAATGCAGGACAATAATCACAATAGGATGGTAAGGATATGTGACAGTAAATATATCGGATATTTGTGAGGTATGTGGACACTTGGATTTCAGATTTGGTATCCAGAATCTTTTTTATTTTTATTTTTTTAACTTCAAGTGTTACAGCTGGCTGCAGTGTTCAGAGCTCACGCTCGGTGGCAGCTGAGAACGTCACCTGTTGCTGTTAAACAAGACGGTTTCATCAGCTGTTTAAATTGAGTGATAACAAATTAGCAAATTTAATAACATACCCATCACATTTGTTCCTCGAGAGGTTTTTTCTTTTATTGATATACAAGTTATTTTCTATGTATCACTCGTCTTCACACTGCCCACTTGGTCTCACACATTTTCATATAAAAGCACCACTTGCTCTCGGTTGTGTGTGTTTATACTCGTTTGGTGTTTCACCTTTGCACCCTTCTCAGTCTGGGAGCTCTACTCCCCATCTTCACCAAAACCAAGTTTAAAATATTCACTCTAATTGACGACCAGAGCCCAGAAACTGGTTTTGGGTCCGGGCTTCATTTATACAGAGCAGGAAGGTCGGGCCTGATCACTCCAAGCATTTGTGTTCATATTTTAATGCAAGTTGGTCATATACGCTAAATTCTGGTCAGTTGTGGTTCTTAGGTGTACAGGGGGCCTGAGGGGTTGTCTCAGAAACGACATCTAACATCAAAAACAAAGTCGAGTCAATATCTGGAGCACAGTGATGATCCCTGTTAATCTGTCTGAAAAACTCTTTAGTGTGGAGCACTTTTTAGATGTTAATGTATATAATATATAAATTTAAAAAAAGCTGTAATAATTGGACATATTTTAAAGATCATCTTTTTTGCTTGAAAAATGAATATTGGGTGAAATTACTCAAGATATTTTAGTCATTTGTTGATGAAACCCATTGATTACCTGCTTAATTTGTTTACTCTTCACAGAAAGGACCAGTGATGAAGCTGATCCACGTAAAGACGCAAACGTCGGTGGCTCTGCCCATCTACACCTCAGACCTGAACCACCTCAGTGTGCTGGAGACTTTTAAAGGCAAGGTGAGTAATTAAAAAAAATAAAAACATAAAAGTGGATGAGTGGCAGTGTCCCCGGGTCCAGGTCCTCCAGGGCCGCTGCTCTGGATGCTTCAGATGTTTTACTTTTTTAATACACCCGAGGGCCTGGACCGGGGGACGGTGGTGACCTTCGTACAGTCTCTGAACTCACCAGCTCATTTCTGTCTGTGACTTTCAAGGCACGTGAGAACAAAAAGAAGAAGGCAGTGGACAAGAAGAAAGCAGTGAAGGAGGACAAGAAAGAATTGGAGATAAAGAAGGATGAAGAGAAAAAGGAGGAAGAGGAGGAAGAAATTCCTCAGCTCGTTCCCATAGAAACGCCCAGCAAAAAGCCTAAACTGGAGGTAAGCAACGTTCACCCCTGCTACGAGCCCAATTATGTAAATGTAGTAAACTGAAGGTGGTTATGTTGTTTTATTTATTTTTAAAAATTTTTTTCTTGCAGAAACAATCCAAAAAGAAGCAGCTGCAGAAAACAGCCAAACCTGCCTCAGCCAGGAAAGCAACAAAAGCTCAGAGCAAACCCACCAAGAAGACTGGCAAGACGGAGGCCAAAGTGAAAAGAAAAACGCCCAAAGCGAAATGATTCTCAGTCGCCTCAACATGGACATTTGATACAGATCGCAGGTTGTTGTAGGATATGTCGCCGTTTTGTCTTCTTGTTTTGGATATGATAAAATCTGTTTGAAATCCTATTTGGCTGTGTTGTTTTCTATAAAGGCTTTGCAGCAAAGCTTGACCTGGAGACATTTTACTTGTCATCACAGACGTGGAACTAATGTCAGCAACCAGCGTTTCAGTGAGCCATGAGTGTGACGTAGGGAAACGCTGACATCCAGATGTTAGGATGTAAACTTGCATCCTGACATCAGTATAAACACTTTTCATGTGTAGCAGTGTTGGAGGACAAGTTTGTCTTTGAGATGTGTTCAGACTGACACCTCACTAACCCTCCCACAGAGCTCAGGAACATGAGATCAGGCCGCTGACTCGGCCTCCATGTTTACCATAACCTACAGGACTTGAGGGACCAGAACCCAGAAGACACCCCAAGAAGTCCTGTGCCTTATGTTTCTGTAGAGCCGTTTGGTGGATTTAATGTGCTTCCTGGTTGATTTCTAGTGTTTTTCTTATCTTTGAGAAAGGGTTAAATTTTTATTTATGTCAAGATTAATTTAGAATTAATTTAGAATTTTTTGATCTTCCTCTTTGATTTTAGATTATAAGATTTCATTACCATTGCAGAAGATCCATAAATAAACCAAAGTGTTGACAATTCTGACTCTTGGTCATCCTGTAATACCACAAGGAGAAGGAGGATATATGATGTCATCTTGATTCATACTTTTGTCTGTTATAATTGGATTAAAATTGAGAAACTGGATTTAAAAAAAAAAAAGTATAAGTAAGCTTACTTTTGAAGTATTTTTTAAAAAAGTAATTGTCACTCCATGTTGCAATATCCCTCCTAACCACATGGGGGCAGACTTGAGTGAGGACATCATGCAGTACCACTTTGTCCCATTAGAGGTCAGTTTGTCGTGTCTTACGTAAGAGCCAACAGTCACTTCCGCATTGAGGCTCATGTGAAACTGATATTCGATGCAGTTCCTCAACTGGCCACTAGAGGCCGACTGCAAAAGTGAGTCAATCTCCATTGACTCCCGTGTTAAAAAAGTTCAACTTTTGAGCAGGAATAAACATATTTACAGCCTGGTTTAAAAAAACCGTTTTGGTCTCTGTTGTTTGACTTTATCCCCATGACAACTCCGAAGGAGGTGAATTTTTGAATACCACAGGAAAGTTTTTGTGAAACGTTAAATTTAATTTGTAATATGATTGACAGTTGGCTCAGCCAATGGCTAGCTTTTATCACTTCCTCATCTGTAATCGTCATACTATCGCGCTTAGCGAAATCAACCAGCTGTATATACAGACTCAGCGGAGGCTAAATGCAATATAAATTTTTGATTTCGTCTGTTTATTGTGCTGTAAACGTCTGATGGCAGCTCTGGAGATATTTCGGCTGAAGGAGCTGCGAGTCAACGCTAACTTTGATTGACAGATGGTAGGTGTGTTTCCGTTGGCTTCCCAAACAAGATGGCTGCGCCCCGCACGAAGAAAGTGGCTTCAAAACGACTCTTAGTAAACCGCTGGGTCACGTGACTTAATCTCCATTTTTGCTGGTCCGTTACTAAAAGAAAATGCATTTTATGAACCAAATTCTCGACTGACGCCCATGTTAAAGTGTTACAACAGAAATAGTAGAAGCATATTTACAGTCTGTTTTAAAAGTTTTTTTTTTTTAAAGTAAGGAGAGCATGGTGGCTTAGTGGTTGGTCCTGTTACCTCACAACAAGAAGGTTCTTGGTTCGACTCTTGGGCCCAGCGGGAGTCTTTCTGTATGGTATACTTGTGTATTTGCTCCCACAGTCCAAAAACATGCGTATTAGCCAGATTAATTATTTTAAAGTGTTTTCCACTGTCTGAGCTATGCATATATACCTCAGAGTGGGTAATATTTTATTAGTTTTGTTGCTCTATTAATTGTACTGACAGTTCTGGGTTGACCTGGACGGGTCTGGTGAAGCTTCGATGAGCAGCAGGCAGCTGCAGCCTTCACCTGTTGGGCTAACTGATGGATGGTCTCTTGCTTGTTTGATGCTTTAGATGTGACCACAGGACCATCGTGATCAGTTACTCACTCGTTGAGTCACAGAGGGTCCGAGGGGAGCTCAGTCGGACCTCTGCCAGTCCTCGTATCAGCTCCTTCAGCACTTCAGATCTCGCTTCAGTAGAAACCAGGATGACTTGACATTTCAGGGACTTTGTGGAGATCTGTCCTCGGCAGCCTCTGCGCTACATCTCATGCCAGGGGGGCAGTCACATGACCCCTCCTATGATGTACTCGTTACTACATAGAGTGGCTTTAATTCTTCTTTCTCCACTCTTTAATATAAACTGTTGATTCCCATTTTGTGTGCTTCAACATGCATTGTCCTTGAACAGGGTTTGCTCTGTGAATGCATCTGTCAGATCCGTGCTCGTATCGCCGTCAGCTGTATCGGGTGACAAGTCTGTTGTTACTGGGATTAGACTCAAGCTTGTGCAGCTGCTACCTGCATGCAGTAAAACTAAGTGGACGTGAGTATATCCATTATAGAAGTACCTTTCGCCTGAAGATGCCACTGAAGATTTCCCTAAACAGAAGCTAATGAAATAAAATCAAATAACAATTAAAAAAAAGATCAATGTGGTGATCATACTTTCAGCAGGTGGGCTGGGTCTGTGTGCTGATCCAAGACCTCCCTCTGTTGTGTAGGCCATCTGGAACTACAGTGTGCTCACGGGTTACTGGGGGGGTAGATGAGATACGGCACACAGTCACTCCGTCATCATGCAGATGATGAAACTCATGTGACTCTTGGGAGCTGCCAGACAGAATTACAGAAGAAATTTGGAGCACCATTAGTTGCTCAGAGGCCAGCATTCACGTTATTTGTTGCCTTCAAGCTTCCGAGAGAAGGGCAGAGAAGTAATTACCAGCCATGGACGCAACTGGAGAAACTTCACTTCGAGGTGGGAGTCAGAGCTTGTGTTCGGACCCAAAGCCGGTACCCAGAGTGGCCTCGGGCTGGGCCTACCTCCACAAACCCATTATTGTAATAGTGATGGGGTCTCTGATGTCTGCTGTAGGTGGGCTCCTCTGCCTCATCCAGGCCCCAGAGGTGACTCAGGCGTCCCGCTCTGTGGCCTCGGGGTGTCTGTCCGTGGGGCTGATGTTTGTGGTTCTGGGGCTGGTGTGGATCCCTATTCTGAAAGAGAAGCACAGACGGAAACGATTCAGCCAGGAAGCATGAACGAGAAGATGGAAATGACTCTATAACGTGTAAGTGGGGAGGCTATTTTCGTCAGTGATGATGCAACTACAACATCCAGTACAATCGTGTTGGCGTGGGTGTATCTGATAAGCGTTTGTGTACGTTGAACTTCGACCGGTGTCACAGCAGGTGGTTTCCTGCGTTTCCCTCACTGAAGAGTACACTTCACTGTCTTGCAGCATCTGTTGCGCTGGATCTCTCCTGCGTTTGTTTATTTATTTATTTTTTGAGGACCTCCACCGCCTCAATGTCAACGTCTGTGCAGGTCGAGCCAGTCATGGAGAGGACGTACGGAGGAGTCGGCCGCTGTAAGTGTTCGTTCTGGTTTGCAGTGGCCCACGACATACTCGGAGTCTTCATCATCATGGTGGGGGTGTTTGGAGGGTTGGTCGTCCACGACTTGTTCGTCTACGCTGGGGCCATAATCATCTTCCTGAGCCTGATCTGGTGGGTCTTCTGGTACGCCGGCAACATCGACGTGCCGCCCGAGGAGCTGGAGGACGACGTGGGTATGACGAAGCTGAAGAACCGGGGCCTCGGCCGGGTTGTCAGGCGGGTGTCCAACCGTCTCTCCAGCGGGATCAGGAACTCTTTCAGGAAGAAAGGCCGGTCAGGTGACGACAGACCCAACGCCGCTACGGACGTGTCACTCAACACCGTATGTAACAGCACAGCGGCCTCCTCATCGAAAGAGTTCATAAGAGAGACACTGTCAGTGTGAACCGTAGGACATGAAAGACTGGAAAGGACCGCCAGATGTTCCCTACGTTCGCCAGTTTAATCTGTTGAGGAGTTCTTTGTGTTTGCTCTGCACTGTTAATGATTAGACATCACTGAGGTGGTGTCTGGATAACATCCACAGGCTTTTATTCTGCTGATAAGATGTACACTTTGCACAGAAAAACAAGGTTTTATTGACACTTGTGTAGAAACCACAGCTTTCTCTCCTGTCGGTTTTTTATTATTGATCACCGATTTTCAAGAGTGTGATTGTGACTGTAAAGATGAATCATAAGAGACAGGCTATACTTTTCTGACATATTTTTATCAAAATACTACAGGGGTCTTTCCAATCGTGTCTCCACACATCTGGTCATAGAGGTCGTTAAAATGTTAGCTTTATTATCATTTGAAGGAATATTTGATTACTTTTAAGAAGCATCGTGCTCTCTTGTCCCTTCCATCCTCAAAAAAAACACCCAAAGTGATTTTTGACTCCTGTCCCAGTATTGCTTTATGTTATTTTGTCAAAGAGTGGATATTCAGCTTAAGGAAGAGACTTAAGGAAGTAATGGTGGACAAGGACACTAGAAAGTGACAACGCGAGAGACTGAAGACGTGGAAATGCTTGACGACGTAAAAGAGACTCAGTCTTCACACCTGAGATGAAAACTGTGAAACTTCCTTTTGTGTCGCTTTAAGGGGAACAGAGTTAGCATCTTCACTCAAGTCCATCCTCCTCTGATTCACAGAACCAGTTCGGTTCAAATCTGATTCGGTTCTGTGATGTCACAGTTCACTACAAATCTGAACCGCTTCCTGAATCTTTCACACCTACACTGCCTCAAAAAAAAAAAAGAAGAAAAAAAAGTGTTTTTGAATGAGCAGGCATTTCAAATATCCAAATAAATGCTCTCAAATTCATGAAAGGCAATGTTTCTCATAATATACCACCTTTAAGGTCACAATGAGGAATGTCCAAGAATGAGACTTAATTTTATCTCTTTAAGCTACTTCTGTTGACTCAGCATGTGATGGAGACGGATTATGTACCTGTACCATGTACAGGTATATCATTTATGTATTAAGACACCAGAACCAGGAGAAAAATTATATAAACATATCTGTTCTCACCATACGTCCAAAAATGTGAGATGAGGATCTAAAACTTCTCTTGGACAATATAATGTGTGTTTCTGGACTGCAGCTTCCAAAACTGTTTGTTTGATGTACTTTGTTAGCACTAAGAATATTTAACTTGTAAGTTTTGATCTTTCAAAATAATTTGCTCCAGCTAGTTCAGCCTCCATGAAAACATAACACAATCAGCAGGTTGGAGTCCTCTCCTGAAGATGTTTTACCTCACGTCTAAAAGACTCCAGTTCATGTTTGGTAGTTTTGGGTTTAAAGTTTTTTTTACTGGGCCGTTTTTTTTCTTGGGAGTCTGTAAAGTCACATGTGAATCACGGTTTGTCAGTTATGTTGTTTTAACTGTTCAGCGCGTTTTGATTACATGATTCAAAGGTGTGAATGGTGTTGAAACCACTCGGAAAGTCAAGGCTGCATTTTAAGACTTGGATTGGCGATAACTGAGGCTACCTCACATTACAAAACAAAAGAAAAAAAGTCATTAGAAGACCACCTGTGATTCCTGAGATGCAGGTAGAGGGCCTCTCCAGGTAGATCTCCACTCATTTGTTGCTGTTTAGTTTCCCCAATAAAGGTCTCAACACTCCTTGATGCTCTGGATGACACACACAAAGCTGATCAGTTTCTGTTCTAGTGTTTTGCAATATAATCTATATTTGGAGAATGAATCTTCAAAAATACCTGCTTGTGGTGTCATGTCTGAATAACTCTGCTTTTTTAATAATGTAAATTATACATCTACTCTTTTTTTTTCTTTTCATGATTTTAATATCCATGCATTTAGGTTATATTTTCCCTCAAATATTAAGACAGTCTCGTTTTTTAAAATGATTTTCACTGTTGGGCGTCCCCTCTGGTGAGATGTGGTGCATTTAAAGCACAACGGGAATTTAAAGTTCTGACTCGAGATTTAACTTGTCGGCATGGTGGATTGTTCAAACAGCAGATGATCTTTAGGAAATCATCCGTGTGGAGCATCAAATGTACAAGAGAAGTAAATGAATAGAGCACTTGTTAACACACGTGGATTTATGTCAAACATTTTCAACATAAACCAGCGGTTTATTGAGATATGGCTACAGCAGGAATTCCAATTTTATGTTAGCTCCTTGAACGTGTCATTGTGTTACTACGTGACCTCGGCGTTATTATTTCCTACATGGTTGTATAAGTTTTTCAGCCTCATGCTGTATGTTATAGTTGACTATATTTTGTAATTTGAAATATTTTGCTTTTTTAAAAATGTGTATTTCAACTCCCGAGGATATCATATAGGACTGAAGCTACTGTCTCATTACATATCTGCTAAACAACGTCAGTTTGAAGGAATTACCCTGTAAACATTGTTTAAATATATCAAAGCTTCAAATAACTCACTTTGTGGACTCTTCTTTCTAATGGTAAATTTTTGTTGTTGTTTTTATATAAAAGTATTTCTATTGCTATTTCTGTTTGTTTACGTCGCCTGACAAACGTAATGACGTATCATAATATCTTACTGAAAACTTTTTTTTTTTTTTTGTAACCAATGTGCTTCAGCTATCGTGGTACTATTACAAGATCATTTTAAAGGTCATAAGACTTGATATATTTTAAGTTTTAGCACAAGTTACTCCCGGTCAAATAATCATATAATAATCTCCTGACTGATGACGTCAAAACAAACTACATTAAGTAAAACTGTGTCTTTCTTGTGTGTTTCTTTGTTTTCTTCGTTGTGCACCCATGTACAGTGGGTTTTCTGCATCCCCCCTTCTGTTTGAAGGGTGATGCTGAAAAATCTCTGTCCCACTCTGGTGGGCCCTTCATCTTCATCTTCTCCTCTTGATCTGAAAGACACCACTAGCTCAGACAAGAGCATCTAAAACACAGAAATAGAGCTGAGAGATAGAAATCAGCCCTACATGAGGTCTTAGACAAGGGACCAGTTCAGTGGCATTAACTGACAAACTCTGACATGATTTTTTTCCCTTAGAGCCACTAGTCTCCCTCTGCTGGTGAATAACATGCAGGTTTAGGGCGTTTATGTTTATATTTGTTTATGTATATTCATATTTTTTTTAACAAAAGGCTTAGTTGACTACAGAACAAACAACATACAATAGACACATCCTGCAACAGTTGTCCAGAATAGCAATATAAAAAGTACAACAATTTTTGAGACAAAGTACAACAAATTCAAATCAGAGATGACATAAATGGCATAAAAGGGTCACATTTTTCTCAAAATATATGTTCTTTACAAAAGCAAATGTACAAAAGACTTTTTAATGCTGAAGCTTTGCTTATTTTATTTTTTCTCCATTTGCTTTTATTGTTATTCACCTAATCTTTAGCAGAAATGACATCCTACCCTTTATGAATCATTTAGACAAAGTATTTTTTTATGTGCTCATAAAAGACGATAATTAAGGATCAATCTGGAGCTTCCTCCATCAATGTAACATACACTGACAATCCTGCAACGTAAATGTCCTGCAATAGTTGCTCCATGAAAAAAAAAAACAACAAAAAACAACCTATACTGATTCAAAATTGATCATAAGGAACAGACTTTTCCTGTCGAACAGTATGAGTAAAGATCAGAATGTGTAGTTCATCCTCAGGTCCTTTTTATTAACATAAAGCTGAATTTGATCAACATCTGAAGAGTTCCCATGTCCTGATATTCAAATAGCCACGCTATTTTCTACCTCCGTTGGGTCCATGTACGTGTACGGCACTTCCAGACTCCTGTTTCGGACTTTGATGGTTGTACTCAGCACCTCAAGCTCTCCTTGAAAGTCCTTTATCATCTTATGGGGCGTCTCCTCACAGAAGTGGTCCTCGGGGTACTGGCCCAGAGCCACCTGAGGAGTCATGACACGTTTAGATTTTAAATATTCATCACTCAGACTCTTAACGATAATGTGCAGCTGTTTTGTTTTGTTTTTTTTTTTAAATAAAAAAACCACTGAAGTCCACTTACAAAGTCACTGGACTGCTGGCTGAGCAGCCACATGGTGGCCATGCCCTGAGCTGTGGTGTTGACGTCCGGGAACGTATTCAGCATCGTGTCCTTGTTCGTTGTCCCCTTTTTGGTTGGTGGAGGAAGCTGCAGGGTGATGGGAGTGTTCGGCATCCAGCCACCATAGTCATACTGCGGTGAAGAAAAGAGCAAAGTCAATGGATTGTTGATTATTATTATTTTTAATCTATATCCAAAAGCATCAGAGCTTCAGCCACGTGGGTGGTCACCTGTCCAGAGTTCACGGCACCATGCTGGGCTGAGCCAGTGAAGATCACCATGGTAACAAACTTGATCATTTCAGCCACAGTGGTGAATTTCTCTGGAATTCCTCAAATTTCAAAAGAATAAATTTAGTTACTTCACATCATTTAAGGAGCTCTGTCACAGTGTAATCAATGCTTTAATGATACGTTTCGATCATGTGCATGTGGAACATCGTTCTCCTCATAAAGTGGGAGATTTTATGTAAAATCCACCTGTGCAAGCTTGGGAAAGGAATCCGTGTACAAAAATGTCTGAAATCCACTTCTGTAGCTCAGAGTCTTGCTGGACTTCGCTGTCGGTCTTGTAGTAGTGGCCGAGGACTCCCTGGACGAACCTTTGAGAGAAAAAGGGATGCAGTTTTTAGTAGCAAACAACAAAATAACTACCAGTTTATTAGGTCCACACCAAATAGGAAACAGGAATAATATATGATACCTGTGGATGATATCCCAAAGCTTGAGTCCATCGTCCCTGTAGTAGAAGTTTGGCACGTCCTCCAGCCCACGCTCGGCGATGTCATCAGGTATGCAGAGGGAGGTGTAGGTCATGGAGGACAGTGATCTCCTCAGGATCGTGACCATACCTTCTCCACCGCTGGCTGCGAACTAGGACAAAAGTCATCTCACAGCTGATTACAAAAACAAAACACAAAGTTGAGTTACATTACAAAAAAAAAGCTGGTCGTGGTCTCCCGAGTGTGTTTCCGTACCTGAGTAAAAACTCCAACCTCGGATATCAGAGTCTTTCTAGCCAAGAAGTTGATCTGCAGAGTGTACCGTGTGTGAGGTATGAGGAGCTGGGGGAAGAAAGAAGCCTCTTAGGGACACGCTGCGTCGTTGTTCCACTCGTGTTTGCGACACCTGACCGTTACCTTGTACAGAGGATGCACCATGGGCACGTTGCGCAGCAGCGACACGGCAAAAACCTCAGCCAGCAGGTGAGTACGCAGCAGGTGCACGTTCAGCTGATGCTCGCTGAAATCTGCGCTTCGCACGAAAATCTTCGCCATCTGCCAGTCGTGCTCAGAATCTGTAGGAAAGAAGATGGGGTTGTCTTCTCCTGGTTGCTGCTTCAGCTGCAGGAGACGAAGCACGAGGAGAAAACTTGACTTTGTAGTAAAACATTTGAGTATATGATAGCTGCTACTGATATTTTACTTAAAGTGGACTCTTCTTGTCATAAGAAACTCCCCCAAAAAGACCATTATCAATACTTTTAATTTCTGTATAGATTGCATTGGAGTGATAATCTCACCTGAATAGCTATTGGCATCATTCTATTGTCTGGAGCTTTTTGGAGCAGGACCAGCGGAGCCATCAAGTACTGCTTCTTCCCATTGATGACGTTTGCTTGCACTCCGTCCATGTTCTTGTAGTCACACAGGAATATGTTGCCTTTCTGTTTGAATTTTACACAAAAACGAGAAGGAACCCGTCTCATACTCACAACATCTGTAAATTACACTTTAAGCTTCGTAAAGGTGTCCATCTGGTAAAAACATACATGTATGAGATTCAAGGCAAGGCTCGGTCTGCTTTATTTAACTATGAGATGATCACCTTCATTTCATCGTCTAAGTTGCACCGAACATGGTGGGAGTCCATACTGTCAGTGACGGGGAAGTTACTGGGAAGGGCGGTGCAGCGTCGGATCAACATGGGGTTGACACCATTGAGATACTGGTATCCGAAGAAGGCATCCTCCTTCCAATGTTCTTTGACATACTCTGCAAAAAGAAAATCATTGTGTTTCAAAGAAATCAACTCTGAACTTGTTACTCACAGTTTTGACCGCCTTTTCCATGCAGTCTGACAGGTCCTTTAATTACACTGTTTTTTTCTTCATTGGATTGAATTAATTTTGAATTGGACTCAACTGAAATTAACTGGATTATGAATTTATTAGAAAAAATTGGAATAAATTGGACTATATACATAT